>SNQJ01S0066820.1:21285-39961 GCA_010110895.2 Picea sitchensis | reverse complement strand
GGCAACTTACAGGGACACACTCTTAAAGCAGAGGATATTGCGGAGGCCGGTCTCTACTTGGCCAGCGATGAGTCTAAATATGTTAGCGGGCATAACCTCGTCGTCGATGGCGGATTCACAGTTGTGAATCACTCGTGGGGCCTGTACCGATAATAGGCTGCTTAGATGTAGTTTAAACTTTAAATATGCTACTTCTCTCGATGCTGGATTAGAGTAGAGAGCTCTCGTCGTCTAATAATGTATTTGGTTTTCTATCTTATGTGCCAATCTGTGTAACCCATTTTCCTCCTACTGGTACTTCCATCCATATCGTTCAAAAAACTTTTGGTTCAATCTGTTGTGGTGGTCTATCTCTTGCGTGGAACTTAGAATGTCAAAGGTTCTTCTTTTAATAAGTTTCCCTATTTGGTTTTATTAGTCCCTGCCGTATGCATAGAGGGAGTAGTTGAACTAGTATTAGATTGTTCATTAACAACAAATATTTTCATATTATTTATTGTTGGAATCAGGAACTGAAAACATCGATTTTTATATAATAAAAAGTATCATATTTGTCTTTATCTGATTGGACAAGGGATTGGAGGTCTTATTCCCAATGTTATATATGTTGGCATATCCAAAGTATTTGATCGTATATGGTCTTTTTGAATCATATATTTTCTTATGCATTGGTCGAAGGTGGATTAATGTTAGCATTAGTTCAAATGTTTGTTTTACCATTTTCTGCTTGTTAGAATACATTCTCTAGCATATTCCTATGTGTGGTTTTTGCTTTATTTTTGCGTGCTTCAATAGAACAGGGCTGCCACACTGCATTTTTTCTTAAATGTTTGCACAGGGGCTACGCCCTTCGACGGTTCTGACAGTCTTAAGTGTTTACCTAAGAGGTTTGGCAGTCTTAAATGTTTATTGTACAGATGCGTTGCAATACAATTTCGTTTCATTTTTTTGATGGTGTTGTTTACAGTGAAATTTTGTTGAATTGTTCTCCACCGGCATCACTGGTTCAGTGGTTGATGCTTGTTCGCTGGTTCGTTCCATGATTCTTGTTCTTGTTTAATTCAACTTTGCAAAGTTGAGATCCCGCAGTTGCAGTTGGACCTCTTCATGGTTGTTCACTGGTTTGTTGTTCTTCAACTTTGCAAAGTTGAGGTCCCGCAGTTGCAGTTGGACCTCTTTGTGGTTGTTCACTGGTTTGTTGTTCTTCAACTTTGCAAGTTGTTGGACCTATTGTTACGGTTTGCAGTTTTTGGGGCTGAGCTCTTGTCATCCCTCGTTGACGGGTAAGTTTCCATGCCATCGTTTCGTTGCTATTTTTCAATGGTGGGAGTGCCTGCCTCGAAATTCTGTTGCAGACCATCTTTCTTTGTGCTCTTAATTTATGTTCCTAAAAACCATGCATCTTCATATGTCGGGTGCCATGTCCATAGATATTTCGAAAATTGCAATGCAAAGAGGTTTTCGAAAAGTAGTTCGGAGCTATCAGAAGAGGGAACCATCCATAGGGGTGTAGACACGAGGAATCTTTTTATTCCATGGGTCGGAAAACTGCATCCACCTGTTGCCTTTGTCGTGTCCTTTCTATTTTGTAGAACTTTTTCTGGCTCTGAGAAGCTTATAGGATGCACGCCATGAATAGTTTCAAATCGGTCTTTCTGCTCAGCAAATTTATGGTGTTATTTATTTGCGTTGTTTCTTCTATTTGGTTCACTTTCTAGTGTGGGTTGGTTTTCTTGTCATCTGCTATGGGGACTAAGGGGGATTGAAGTTGACAAGAAGAAGGTTGAAAGATACATATGGGGATTGGTATCCAATTCTGCGCTTGTAGTTTTCCTATTTTGCTTTCCTTTTTTTTTTCCTACTTTTATTATTTTTTTTCTCTTTTCTTTGTTTTCATGCAAATTGAAAGTATCTAACAAACAACTTCAAAATCACAGTTCAAAAAATGAAAGAAGTAATAGATGTTGAGTCGTATGAAATATATACACACTCCATTATACATGACAACATTGACGAGGATTTGCATAGCAATGGCCTTTTTAGATTGGATGCATTCTCGTATACTATAGGGGATTGGTTTTTTGATGCATTTCAGGTTTTACTGCATTTTCGTTATTACTTGATCAACCTGCACAATGGATTGATAGATTGTTTCTTAGGTTGTTTAAAAAATGGAGACGCTGAGGCATTGGAGTCGTATGAATATGAACTGGAATCTGATTTTCTTCGACAGTTGCATGGAATACATGATGTCGCTACGTATTTTTCAAAGATGTGATTGTCCGCATCTCCAATTCTACCTGCACATGAGAGGGGACTTTAGGGAGATACATTTTGTATATGGTGGCTATCTAACTAGCTCAATATATCAATTGGAATATGGCCATTGACAAGAAAAATAAGATATCTACTATTCAACAAAACTACTTCTAACAATCCATATTGCATCTTTTTCCATGATGCCAACGTTGTCAGTGGTCATTATGAACCACTACTGTACAGAAATTTTTTCATATGCAATGTTGAAGGAGATCATATTTACTTGTCCCTCATTTGCAAAGACCTTGAATCACAGTGGAAACAGATTATGCATCACATAGACTGCCATGGTTTACAGCTAGAAACAACTGTTATGTCTAGCTGTGGAGATAGTCTGTTTAATGCAATTTTTTGTTTGGTAGCAGCGAAGTTCGATGTGCAGTCGCTCCATCTTTACACTGTACAATCATTTTGCAATGCAATTATAGGTGGCAACCAACAGGCTTTTAGGTGCTTGCATTAACACCTTTTGCCATATCTCCTAGAAAATAAGTCGACAATTGGAAGTTGGAAAGAATACCTTGTAAACATGGCGCTGCCATATGAAAAAGAGAATGTGGAGGGTTTCATATTCTGTTTGCAATGGTTGTCTATCATATTCAGAGTAAATATTCAGGTCTGGTCGACCTTGTCAGATGACACTGTCCATTCCTGGTCTATTGATTCAAATTACGATCGAACAATTGACATTCTCTCGTTGAAAACAGATACAACGCATATCCATTATCAACCTTTGCTTCAACATATCAGTGGTTCAGGGTTCAATGTCCATGCCACCCAAACCGCATCGAATCTGCATACACGTGGCATGCGTTTTAGTGAGAATGAAACTCCTCCCGGTTGAGATATGGCCATACAAGGCTTGAACAAAAAATCCATGCATGAAATTCATTACAATTGTGATGAGGCCACACAGGGCTTAAACAAAAATATTGTGATGAGGCCACACATGGCTTAAACAAAAAACGTAGAGTAAGTTATCACAACTTGAAAAAAGTTATGCGTAAAATTCGTCCCAGTTGTGATGAGGCCATACAGGCCTTAAAAAAAAAGCGTAGACTAAGTTATCACAACCTGAATGAGAGTGAAATTCATCCCAATCGTCATTAGGTCATCATGCCCTTGGACAAGAAACGTAGAGTAAGTTACCACAAATTGAAAAAGGTTATGCGCGAGAGAAAAAAATAAATTTCTATGCTTCCTTTTAGAGAGAAACTCACATATCACAATCTAAAGAAACTTTTTCGTGCACAACACAACAGAAGCAGGTACGGTCACATATCTCAGAATGGTCATGCAACTGTCACATTTCGTGGGCTAGAAGCAATACCATGCACTACTACCAATGAAAACCGCCAAACACTTTCTACCCATACTTCCCTGTGAAAGAAAAATGCAAGACAGACCTACATGAAACAAATTAAAGACACTCCTTACATTGCATGTGAAATTTGTGAACAAATGAATTTCCAAAAAAAAAGTAAGTTTTTCACTCCTAATTTACAAGCTGAATACCTCTACTTGACAACGCACGATAAACCATTTTTCAGTGGAAAAATTTGTCTTCCATGAAATTTGTCGCTTGAAAATGGAAAACTGCCATAATTTACAACCCCTAACCAAATAAGATGTAATACACCACTACCAAATGTAAGTGCACTTACAGAACTTGAGGAGAGACACGTGTCTCTGCGAATTGCATTTTCACAAATCAGGCCCTGGGGCTATAAATGACCCTAGATGGGCTTAACAAGATCAATTATTAATGTGCATGTTAAGCTAGATGTTGTGCAAAAATCCTTGCCACAATTCATTAGCGATACAATGACAATTGTTGTGTCTCTGAAAAAACGTTTGTGATACAAAAATGCCTATCAGATAGGCAAAGTGTGTGTGCATGCTGTTATGAAAGCATTAAAGGAATTATTTTCCAGGGCCCCATACAAACCACAAAACATTTGTATAAATGACAACTGAAACAATGTTCTTGTAGAAGAGGATGCCAACTCTGCAGAGACTCTCGAAAATGCTAGTGAATTTGATACAAGTGATGAATCGGAGAATGAAACACCTGTTGAGACATTGGTGCATGGATTCATTGATTCACAATGCATTCGTGACTTGCAAGACAAGATTGTCGAAATTGCACCTGCTGAGGGGAAGCGCCCACTTGGAATATTCAAGGACAAATTCACTGAGGAAATGAACTTTCCAACACTCTTCTATGGAGATCCACGTGCCACTAACATTACAGAATGATTCAGTTATCATAAAATAGTCTGATGGGCACTGCTACATTCGAGCGGTGACTTCTCCTATCACATAACAAATTTATTTTTCAAAACAATGCACATAATAATAGAGCAAGTTCTCTCCTGCATGTGGGTCCGAATAAGAAAAGGCTAGTTACAAGTAAGAAAGTTGTTGGCCAAGGATGTCAAGTACAAAGTAAACCTAGAAAAAAAATATTGAAATCTGATATTGGATACATAGATTTCAAAAACATTCACACCTCTCTTGACTATTTGCAACAAAACACAAAATTTTTTTTTGCAATGATCCGACAATTAGGCCCGCCAACATTTTTCATCACATTTACAGGTGTGGAGCATTGGGATCCATTGGTAGCTATCATATCTGACCTGCATAGGAACATGAAACATAAGCAACAAACCGATACAGTGGAAAACAATGACATTGACTACCTCATAAGAAAAGACTCAGTGACATGTATTCGCTACTATAAACATAGAATAAATGCTTTGAGACAATTGATATGCCATGATGAAACGTTTTTTGAAAAAATATCGGACTACTTTTTTGTGATTGAATTCCAGAATTGGGGAAATGAACATGACCACGCACTATTGTGGATAGAGGGTGCACCAGTTTATGGAGTTGACAACAATTCAGAGATCCAACAATTTGTGGAGAAATACATAACATGCAACACAGATCATTTGGATCTAGAACTTGCCAAAGTTCATAGACATTACCATACAAGAAGTTGTAGAAAACGAAAAAACTCGCATTGCAGATACAACTTTCCCGTTTCACCAATGAGAGCTACAAGAATCATAGAGCCACTTAGTTTAGAGGACAATGTTGTTGTTGAGAAATATAAATCCTTGTTCTCATTTCTAGAACAAGGAGAATTTGACAAGCTGATGAGCTTCGATGCCTTCTTGACAGAGCTAAATGTATCAAAAGATGAGTACATCCAAGCCATGCAATGTATTCTTAAGCAACCAACAATTTTTCTTAAACGAAAACTTTCCCATATTTGGAACAATAGTTTCTCCAAGGACATGCCAATTATGTGGAAAGAAAATACAGATGCGCAGTACGTGCTCAATGCATATGTTGCAGCATCGTACTATACCTCATATATGACAAAGGTTGACAAATCTATGACAAGTGCATTCAGAAGAATACACAAAGAACGTGAAAGAAGTCATATTGATGCCATACAAATGATACACACACTTGGCAATACATTATTTAATATTCAACAAATGTTTGCTCAACAAGCAGTTCACATTGCACTTTCCCTGCCCCTCACTTGTAGTTCAAGAAAACGTGTCTTCATAAACACATCTCCACTTGAAAAACGCACATTTGTTCTTAAACCACTGGTTTTGCTAGAAAAAGAGCCTGCCAATTCAGAAGACATGCTATGTTGCTCTATTATTGATTATTACCTCCAGCGTCCATCTCCTATTAGGCATATCTGCTTAGGAGAATTCGTATCGCATTACAAAAAAAATGGTGCACCCATATCAAAAAGAAAAAAACCCTCTATGATATGGTTTGTCAAATACAATAAATATTCTAACTATGAAAACTATTGTAGAGAAAAACTGATGTTGTACGTTCCGTTTGATGAAAATGAAGAGTTAAAACATACTTTCTCTACATGGGAGGTTGCATATGTTGCCTCTGAGACTATAGTGCACATCAATGAATCTAGATTTGCCTACAATGTTAATCCAACATGGGGTGATCTAGAAATTGCGGTTAATGATCTAGAAAACCCTAACAATCCTGATGAGACAATCACAAACCGAAAAACAACTGGAACGCCTTGCGAGTCCTATGACTTACAATCGGATTTGCCTCGTCCTCCAGCAGGTGGAAGTGAAAAACGTATCAATCTTGGTTTTCAAGTCACAAAACATCCTTTCCTAATTGAAAATAATGAATACCATAAAATAAGACGTCTGTTGAATCGAGAACAACAAACAATTCTAAAGGACACTGCTCTTAAAAAACACTTGAACATGGACACTCCTATGCACTTGTTCCTTACAGGTGGAGCAAGAACATGCAAGACATTCATAGTGAAAGCACTATTCCAAATGCTTATTCAAATCTATGATTCAAAAAATTCCTCTGATCTTATGAAACCAAAGGGCCTAATAGTTGTATACACAGGAAAAAATGCATATAATGCAGGTGGAACAACAGTCCACTCTACATTTTTAATGTCTTTTAACAATTCACAGTTTCTTCCACTTAGCAAGGAAATGTTGGATACATTGTCTAAGATTTATGAGGAGCTCCAACTTGTATTTATAGATGAAGCATATTTGATTGGAAGTCAGTTCTTGTATTCCATTGACAACCAACTAAGAAGCATAAAACATGTGCACACGAAATACTTTGGAAACATTGACATGATATTATGTGGGGATCTTTACTAGGCATAACCCATCCAAGATTCTTTGATATTTGAACAACCTATCATTAACATAGAAACAATGACCCATGACTTCTGGAGAGACAATATTAAATGCTTTGAATTGCATACTACAATGCACCAGACATATGAAACATTCATTGCAATTCTGAATAGAATGCAGACAAACAACCAAACATATGATGACTTAACATATATCAATTGGAGGTGCTTGTGGTCTGCACCAACAGACCCAACGTTCCCTTACCTATTCTACACAAATAAGGATGTTGCAATGCATAATAGCCACATGCTATTGCTCATGTCTGGTGATGATATCATCATCAATTCAATTGACCTGGAAGAAGACAACCATGGAAATGTGCCACGTCATGAACATACAACTACTTTACCTTTGCAGCTTGTCCTCAAATTAGAAATGTTGGTTGAAATATATGCCTGTAACTATGATTCAAAGGATGGCTTGGTCAATGGTGCAGATGGAATACTCAAAGGCTATACGAAAACAAAAAAACTTGATGTCCTTTGGATTAAGTTCCATGAACCGCATATAGGCAAGAGACAAGAAAGCAAGTTGGCTTATCTATATAATTCAAACACTAGAAGCGATTGGACACCTACTTTTGTGAATATCAAAGCCAATATCGACATTCGCAAAGACAGGTCGACTAAAGATTTGAAAACAGTTTCTGTTTAAACTTGCATGTGCACGTACAGTCCACAAATCACAAGGACTAACACTTGATAATGTTGCATTTCAGCCTGTTGGAATTCAGATACATGGACTTGTATACGCAACATTGTCCCGTGTCAGAAGCATAGACTCATTTTATTTACTAAGCCCTCTTACAAAATATAACTTCAAAGTCAAACAGAAAGTTGATATTGAAATGGAACGACTCAGGACCACCGCAAAATGACAACTGCACTATGATTACCAATTCATACAAACAAATTCATCTCTATCAATTCTCTCGCTTAACACATGCAACTTAAATGCACACATGGATGATATACTCAATGACTATGATACAATGCAATCCGATATTTTGTGCTTGCAGAAAACATATATGGCATTATGTATGTAAAACAAACAATTCTCAAATCACAATTGCATATCAAGTTACATTGCACATGGGGTGATGATATTGGTGAAAAAACATGTACCAATTTTGGACCATATACATATCGAAGAAAAGAATGTTGAGGTGGTGCTTGCAATTTTTATTTTCCATGAAACAAAAGTTGCAATACTGAATCTATATGCTGCTCCCCATGCAGCATTCTCCAACATAGTACAATGTTGAGCCAGCCAGCCTGCAAGTTTGCTTGTCAATTTGTATATCGTGGAATTGTGGGTGCTATTTGTAAGGAACAGAACAATAGAGGCCCGTTTTTTAGCCCACTAGCCTGAGAACCTGCGATCCAAAAAGTGTACATGCTCTATAAAATCTCAGCCACCCCGCAAGTCCGCTTGTCAATTTGTATATCACATAACTCTGGGTGCTATTTGTAGGACACATAACAATAGAGGTCTATTTTTTGAGCCCGCCATCCCAAGAACCCGTGATCCAAAAAGTGGCCAAGTATGGAATGTGATATCAGTACATGCTCTATAAAATCCCATGTTCATACTTTATAAAGGTACATATTTAGTTTTTCATGGTTTGTACACATACTGGTCTGGTCACCACACAGTTGGTGTTGCACATGAATTATGAAATATGCACTACGAGTCCGACCGAGCACTTTCATTTCCTTAGCCAATTTTATGCCCGCAGGTTCCCCGCTACGCGTTATCGAACTCTCGTTCCCCATGTTTCGAGTGTACATCTTGCATCCAGAACTTGGTAATCCATGTCTATGCTCGCGGGTTCCCACACAACGGAGTGGCAGATTTCATGTCCATCTATATATGTACATCACGAGTCCAACCAAATGTCGTTCGTTTTCATAGTTCATGAATTTTATGGCCACAGGGTCCTTTGTGGGCGCCATCCAGTTCTCATGCCCCATGTGCGCGATATACATCTTCTGCCCAAAACTTTAATATTTATTAATATAATTTAGTACTTGAAAATAATGTTTTTAGATAATGTTAGCTATATAACATATATGTTAAATGTTATACATGTAGACAATCACAATCTTGAACCCACCAGTCCTGAATTCCGTCTGTCAATTTGTATATCAGGGAACTCCCAGTGCTGCGTGCAGGACACAGAACAATAGAAGTGCAATGTTGAGCGAGCTAGCCCGAAGTCCTCCTATCAATTTGTATATCGCGGAACTTTAGGTGCTATTTGTAGAACACATAACAATAGAGGCCCAATTTTCAACCCGATAACCCGCAATCCAAAAAGTGGCTAAGTATGGAATGAGGGATCTGTGCATGCTCTATAAAATATGATATCCATACTTTATAAAAGTACATATTTAGTATGGATTACTCGTTCCTCGAAAAATTTCTAGGTCCAGAACTAGCGGATACATGTGTTCATATTTCCACTTACTTTTATATCGCTAGCCCCACTGTCCGCTTGTCCGTTTCATATTATACATATTACATGTAATATGTATTACATATTACATACAATTTGTGATACATATTCAATTTTGAGCCTACCATTCATGGAGTATGTTTGTCAATTTGTATATCGCGGAACTCCGAGTGTTGTTTGGAGGACACAGACCAATAGAAGTGTAATGTTGAGCCAACTAGCCCACAAATCCTCTTCTCAATTTATATATCGCGCAACTCTGGCTGTAGTTTGCAACACATTGAACAATATAGGCCCAATTTTGAGTCCGCCAACCCGAGAACCCGCAATCCAAAAAGTGGATATTTAGAGCTCGACAGCCCGATAACCTGTGATACATATTCAATGTTAAGTCCGCCAATCCTGGAGTTTGTCTGTGGATTTGTATATTGCGGAACTCCGAATGTTGTTTGGAGGACACGGGACAATAGAAGTGCAATGTTGAGCCAAATAGCCTGCAAGTCTGTGATTCAAAAAAGTGGCTAAGTATGGAATAAGGGATATGTACATGCTCTATAAAATGTCATGTCCCTAGTTTATAAAACTACATATTTAGTATGTATTGCTCCTTTCTCGGAGCCCGCCAGCGCTGGAGTCCGTCTGTCAATTTATATTTCGCGGAACTCAATAGAATTACAATGTTGAGCCAGCCAGCCCGCAAGTCCACTTGTAAATTTGTATATCATGGAATTCTGGGTGCTATTTGTAACGCACAGAACAATAGAGGTCTATTTTTGAGCCCGCCAGCCCGAGAACTCGCGATCCAAAAAGTGTGCATGCTCTATAAAATCCTAGCCAACCCACAAGTCCGCCTATCAATTTGTATATCGCGGAACTCTGGGTACTATTTGTAGGACACGAAATAATAGAGGCCTAGTTTTTAGCCCGCCAGCCCGAGAAACTACGATACACAAAGTGGCCAAGTACGGAATGCGATATCCGTACATGATCTATAAAATATCATGCCCATACTTTATAAAGGTAATTATTTAGTTTTCCCTACTTTGTACACATACTGGTCTGGTCATGACACAGTTGGTGTTGCACATGAATTATGAAATATGCACCAGGAGTCTAACCAAGCGCTTTTGTTTCCTTAGCCAATTTTATGCATGCGGGTTCCCCATTACGCGTTATCAAACTCTTATTCCCCATGTTCCAAGTGTACATCTTGCATCCAAAACTTGGGTAATCCATGTCTATGCTCTCGGGTTCCCAGACGACGGAGTGTCGGATTTCATGTCCATCTATATCTCTACATCACCAGTCCAACTGACCTCCATTCGTTTTCATAGTTCGTGAATTTTATGGCCGCAGGTTCCTTTGTGGGCGCCATCCAACTCTCATGCCCCTTGTGCGAGGTATACATCTTGCACCCGAAACTTCGGTGATCTACAATTGGAACCGGACTCGAATCTTACGACTCATTTGATAACTTTGTTTAATTAAATTGTAGAATATCAATATTTAATATTAATAATTTAGTACTTGAAAATAATGTTTTTAGATAATGTTAGCTATATAGCATATATGTTGTATGTTATACATGTAGACAATCGCAATATTGAACCCGCCAGTCCAGGATTCCATCTATCAATTTGTATATTGCGGAACTCTGGTGCTATTTGTAGGACACAGAACAATAGAGGCCCAATTTTGAGCCCGCCAGCCTGATAACCCGCGATAAAAAAAGTGGCGATCCATACATACTTTATAAAGGTGCATATTTAGTTTTCCCTGATTTGTACACATACTGGTCTGGTCACCACACATTTGGTGTTGCACATGGATTATGAAATATACACCACGAGTCCGACTGATCACTTTCATTTCCTTAGCCAATTTTATGGCCGCGGGTTCCCAGCTACACCTTATCGAACTCTCATTCCCCTTGTTTCGAGTGTACATATTGCATCCAAAACTTACGTAATCCAAGTCTGTGGTCGAGGGTTCCATGATGACAGAGTGGCATCTTCATGTCAATCTATATCTCTACATCACGAATCCAACCGACCGCCATTCGTTTTAATAATTCGTGAATTTTATGTTTGCAGGTTCCTTTGTCGACACCATCCAGCTCTCATGCCCTGTGTGCATGGTATACATCCTCCGCCTGAAACTTCGGTGACCTACAATTGGACCCAGACTCGAAGCTTGTGACTCATTTGATAATTTTGTTTAATTAAATTGTACAATATCAATATTTAATATTCATATTTTAGTACTTGAAAATAATGTTTTTAGATAATGTTAGATATATAACATATATGTTATGTGTTATACATGTAGACAATCGCAATCTTGAGCCCTCCAGTCCTGGAGTCCATCTGTCAATTTTTATATCACAGAACTATGCCTGTTATTTGTAGAAAATGACACAATAGAGGCCCAATTTTGAGCATGCCAGCCCAAGAATCCGCGATCCAAAAAGTGTCTAAGTATGGAAGTCCGCCTGTCGATTTGTATATCGCGGAACTCCGAGTGTTGTTTGGAGGACATGAACCAACACAAGTGCAATGTCCAACCAGCCAATTAAATTATACAATATCAAAATTTGTAAATCACAAAACTTTGATCCCTAAACAATCGCAATCCTGGGCCCGCCAACCCTACAGTTCGTCTGTCAATTTGTATATCGCGGAACTCTGATTGTTGTTTGGAGGACACAGAACAATAGAAGTGCAATGTTGAGCCCGCAAATCCGCTTCCCAATTTATATATCATGGAAGTCTGGGTATTATTTGTAAGGAACAAAGCATTAGAGGCCCAATTTTGAGCCCGCCAACTCGAGAACCCGTGATCCAAATACTGTACATGCTTCCCTTCGTTATGCTCCTTGAAAGCCTACACAAAATCACACTACTCTGTAGGCTACTGATAATTGGAATGTCATTCGCGGGACCTCGGGTTGGCCCCTTCACAAAATCTTTAAACCCTAGTTCCGAAAACGAGCCCGACTGACATTTCCCTATTCCATACTTATCCACTTTCTTGCAATTCCACAAATATACAAACCGTATGGTGAACTGCACCATCATGCCCTCTTACATTTTACGCGTTTTGCAGTCAAAAATTCCGACTCATGCAGTTTCACCGTTAGACAGTCACCTGTCCTCACTATATCCTGTAAACTTATTTTGAAGCCTGTCCAAATGCTTTTCCGGACTTGGCCATTTCCTTCCTTGCTTTCTCTTCCGTCTCGTCAACCCTTGTCTATAATAAAAAATAATGTTTATATATATATATATATATATATATATATATATATATATATATATATATGTCTTGTTCTAAATCTTTAATGCTAACAACTCATCATGCATGCACCGTGTAAATTGTCATTCTTGTTTCTAAATCTTTAATGCTAACAACTCATCATGCATGCACCGTGTAAATTGTCATTCATGGGTGCAAGGCTCAAGAAGATTTGTCATTAATGCGCACTAAACCAATATTTGCGAAGGCTTTTGTTATCCCTTCCCAGTGTTAATTTCAAATACCATGGAATGACATTCGCACGTTGCCATCTTGGTTCATTCATGAAACCTCCAATCCTTAAATGTTCTTCACTGTAACTGCCACCTTCACACTTCTAAGTATGCAATAATTAATCTTTACTTCTAATATCTCACCATACAACACGCATAGATATTGTCATTAATGAGCGAAGAGCTCAAGGAGATTTTCCATTTGCACGCATTGAACCAACATTTTCGGGGGGTTATATTATCCCCTCCATTTGTTCATTTCAACTAGCGTTTGGAGCAAACCGATGTTTTCATAAACTACTGGTAGCAACTCCACAACAGTTCTGTAGAGATACAGTGAACATCTTCGGGTCTGAGGACCAGAACCACCATAGTAACAAAGCATCGCTCCAACGACCTGCCATAGTAACAAAGCAACCCAAAGTTCTTCAAACGGATGAGGTTCATCCTAAAATTGATAGTTCTGACAAGCTTCCTATGCAGAAGAAGGGAAAAAGAATTGTAGGGGAGGTGAAGGAGCCCGAAATTGAGAGTGAAAACATGGATCTTGACATTGATCTAGATAACATATTATGCAACCATGATCAACCGGGAGACGTGATTCACCATAGCTACACAATGGACATAGTTGATACCGAATTTTTTTATGAAGATGAATCATTCGTATTCCAGAGTGTTGTTTTTGAAAGAAAATATAAAAAATTAATTATTTAAAAAAAAAGATGTAAAAAATAAGAAAATAAAACATCGTTTAGAACTTGACCTTGCCAATATATAGGCGTCCAAAATATTTGGAATTCACAGAGCAACCGAAGATGCTCTTCATGATTCCATTGGAGTCATTGAGGTCGAGAATGCCAGACTAAAGGACCGGATCAAGGAATTAGAGGAATCTTTGTTTCCTATGCCATTGCTTGGCAGTCCTTTGGCAATAGCCATGCCTGCGACTGCCTACATCCCTACAGCAAAGCTAAAATGATCCTCTAGCTTCCTCGCATCGTGTAGAGGATACGTGGAGAAAAATATCAATAAAAAAATGGAACTGATTACTAAGGCCTAAAAAACATCACAAAATATGGATTCCCTAGGAAGTAGGGCACATAACTTGCTCGAACTTATGTAGACAGATTTAAAAAATGAAGAAACTTTCTATTTTCACATGGTCATCCCTTTTTTCTTTCATGTCAAAAACATGGAAGACACGACAAGAAGACAACATGATCTCCCTTCCAAAAAATGGCTCACTCAATTAGAAGCATGCTGGAAAGAGAAGGTGAAGAACCTGTATCTCATTGTCTAATCATGTGAGCAAGCAATATCAAAGAAAGAAACATTATCCACAAAGCTCACCAAAATAGACTTAGCTAGAATGACCAACGACTTCCAGGACCCCAACTTAATCGTCAATTTGTTGGCGTTAACCAAGCAAGCTTTCGATAAACAAGTTGATAATTTTAAGGCCTTGTCTTTAGAATTTTTTTACAGGATTCTTGAATATCATGAAGAACACGTGGATAACTGGCTAGTCCGCTATTCAGTACAGAAAGGAGACATTCATCAGGCTCTGTGTAATCTTTCTATTGATCTAAGCAAATTAGAAAATGAACTTTTCATCATTAAAAACTGGAATGACATCAACATCGTCCCCTTGAGAAGCTACATTGAAGAATTCCTCGAAACAAACTTGAAGCGGGTCGCCGACGAAATCCAACAGGAAAAGGCATCAACAAGCAAATAGAAAAATACTTATATAGAACATTTCTATAAATCCTTTGTTTATCAATCCAGTTATTCAAGCAGGTCGACGACGAAAACCAACAGGAAAAGACATCAGCAAGAAAATAGAAAAAATACTTATATGTACCATCGTTGTAAGTCTATATTGATAGTCCTTTGTTTATCAATCCAGTTATTCCACCTTTTCTGAATAGAAATCTATAGCCAAAGACTGATATCTTCCCATTTCTACTTTTCAGGTATTACACTCTACCGTCTCCCACTTCTTCTTTCCACATTCCTATTTCTTGTACATTTTTCTTTTATGGTCTGCGAGAGCCCCAATCCCAGTCTATATGACAAACACATTTAAATTTCCAGGAATATGAAACAAACTATTATTTTTACATCTATTCTAAATAAAACTATTCTTTTGTCTCCTTATATATTTATGTGCTCCTAGATTTTTATCTTAGCTATGCTGAATGTCAAGACATTCTGTTTATTTTATTTCAATTCTTTTTTTCTCTGATGCATATCTTTTTCTGCTCAGTCATTTTCAAAATTAAATTTGAGATAAATCACTCATTCAAATTTGAGATATCATATTTGACATATATATATATATATATATTTTCAGGAATATGTAACACATTTTTTTAATTTTTTTATATAAATGTCATAAAATTGTGTTTAATATTTTTTTTCTACTCACACATATAGAGAGTATGTCATTTCTTGCATCCTTACCACCCGTCCTTCATATTTCTTGCCACATATGCACTGCAATTTCAAGGCCCATGTCCAATTCTACTATTACATCAACAAGAGGCCCTTAAAATTCAAATAGTCCACAACTTCGCTTGTCAATTTGTATATCGCAGAACTCTGGGTACTATTTGTAGGGCACGGAACAACAGAGGCCTAATTTTGATCCAAAAAGTGGCTAAGTATGGAATGAGGGCTCTGTGCATGCTATATAAAATCTCATGCCCATACTTTATAAAAGTACATATTTGGTATGTATAATTTATGGTGTCCATGAACCTATAATTTGATAAATTTCAATTTTTTTTGTGTCCAGGAGCCCTTGCTTTAAAGAAAACTAATTTGAGAATGCTAATTTTTTTTTGTTTTTGTCCACGAACCTATGTAACAGACGTTAATACTATTCTATTGTATGCTAAATTATTTGTGTCCAAGAACCTTTTAAATGTATTACTATTGTACACTAAATTTTTTTTGTCCAGGGTCCTTTTAAATCTTTCCTGTACGATCAAACTTAGATACTAGGAACCATTGTAGATGTACCAGACATCAATAATTTTTTATAATTTTCAAATAAAACTAATTCAGGAATACTAAATTCTGCATGGATACCACGTGTACTTCAACTTGCTACCGACATGTCTGTACTCGGTCGCATTTATTCCCATTCCAACCTGGCAGGGACTACACTGCAGTGCATTACTTATCTTATTTTAGAGTCTCTCGAGTGTGTAAAGATTTTAGATTTACAGTAGAACATATTCTTCGATCATTAATAATGCTCTTGGATATTTAAATTCTATGAAAAAATATATGATTTGAAATATGTGGTTTTTAAGCAATAATTAGTATATGTGATCTTTTAATGACTTATATTAATTATTAATAAATTTTACGTTTAATATTATTGAAAGTTAAACATTTTCTTTTATGATGGTTTGAGATGTGACTTAAAAACAATTATTATAATTTANTTATGTGTTAAACTTAATATTGATAGTGTTCACAATCTTCCAAAATTTATTATAATTTAATATATATTTTATGTAGAATTAAAAAAGCTTGATATTGATAGTGTCGATAACCCTTCAAAATTTATTATAATTTAATACAGATTTTATGAGTTAAACTTAATATTGATAGTGTATACAATCATCCAAAATTTAATATATATTTTATGTAGAATTAATTTTTTTAATTATATGATGATGATGATGATTAACTTAAAATTTATTATAATTTAATATAGATTTTATGTGTTAAACTTAATATTGATAGTGTATACAACCATCCAAAATTTAATATATATTTTATGTAGAATTAATTTTTTTAATTATATGATGATGATGATTAACTTCTACTTGAGATTTTTTAGAATTTTGTTTTGGTGCTGGAAAAGCATTAAGAGAAACTTTCAAAGATCACAATACTTTTGTTGAGTTAAGAGGTTAAGAAGGTTGGTAGTGTGACAAATATTTTGAAAATGAGATCTAATATGGGTATAGCCTCAATAATCTAAGAGAAAGTGTTTTTCATCTTCAACCTTCTTAGTGTCACAAAGGTGGCACACTCTTTGATCCAATAGCGTTTTAGGAATTGACCAACCCCTAGTTTCACTATGGAGCTCTTGAGAATTTGTTCTTATCTTAGCAATGTTTATTTTTTCTTTACACCTGGCAAAACAAATAGATAATTTTGATCTTCTAGATTAGGGTTGATTACATCTTTATAATACCTAAATTTTCTTTTTTCTCTAACTCTTTATCACACCGCATTTTTTTCTTAAATTTTGATTTGATCCTTTTTTTTAATACTATCTTTATTCTTATGTCATCCTGGCCATATTATATTATATGTTAAATTTATTGATAGTGTCCACAACCATTCTTCTTTATCATATTTTAGTTTAAATATTTTAATAAAAATATATTAATTTCTATTGCAATCATTATATTGGTTATTAATTTTCTGGTCATAAATTTGATTTTGATGTAGTCAATTAGGTATTTGTTAACATTAATAATATTGAAAAATAATATTAACATTATTGAAATAAGTTATAGGTTTAGAATTCAATATTCACATTTTTTAATTTGATATATATACTTTTTAAATGTGATATTTATATTTTTGGAATTGATATATAATTCACATTTTTTAAATCGATATATATACTTTTTAAATGTGATATTTATATTTTTGGAATTGATATATACACTTTTGAAATTTAGTATAATTTAGTATTTACATTTTTTTTGAAATTTTGAGAATTTGAATTTCACATTTTTTATTTTTGAAAATCTAATTTTAATATTTTTTTATCAAATATTCGAATTTGACTTTCATATTTTTAAAGCTAATATTTACTCTTTAAAAATCTAATTTTAATATTTTTTTATCAAATATTCGAACATATACTCTTTGAAAATCTAATTTTAATATTTTTTTATCAAATATTCGAATTTGAATTTCACATTTTTAAATCTAATAGTTACTCTTTAAAAATGTAATTTTTATAATTTTTATAAATATTCAAACATTTAAAATCAAATTTTCAAAGTTTAAAATACTTTAAAAACTTCATTTTCAATATTCAAAGTTTTATAATTTAAATTATAGTTTATAAAACCAAATCTAATGAAATGGATGTTTATGTTATATCATATGCTCAACTTTTGATGTATATCATATATACATCTATAATTATATAATTACATCATATCTATAAATATTTTCAAAATGTTGTTCAATGTTATAACTATTATCGTTTATTAAACATATAGGTTTGCCAAGTTTTGTTGTTGATATGTTTGCATGTGCTATAATTATATAATTACATCATATCTATAAATATTTTCAAAATGTTGTTCAATGTTATAACTATTATCGTTTATTAAACGTATAGGTTTGCCAAGTTTTGTTGTTGATATGTTTGCATGTGGTTGTTGGTGATGGTTGAGATTTTCTAATTATAGACACATAGATGTTAAAGTGTGTGCATGCATAGCTAGATGTACATACTATTTTGAATGTGTACATGGTTCGTTGAGTGTTTATACTAACTATGGTGGTTGTTGGTGATGGTTGAGATTTTCTAATTATAGACACATAGATGTTAAAGTGTGTGCATGCATAGCTAGATGTAC
>SNQJ01S0066820.1:0-13823 GCA_010110895.2 Picea sitchensis | reverse complement strand
CGGGAACATATCGTGACCGTCGGATTTCCTAACTACAAATGCATACTAATGCATACTAAAGAAACACACTTTTACCTAACGACATATTAGACCAAGTAGATCTTAACTAACTCCTAAGTGTCTAAATATCCTAACAGAAAATAGTATTAAGATGGAATGGAAATGGGAAAAGGGTGTACAAAAATGTGTTGGATGGGTGCTACAAAGATGCCAATTTGAACAATTGTCAATATACATGACCTCATTGTTGACACTCTCCATAACTATTGTCCATATTCATCCATCCCCGCGCCACTCAGAACTACTTCGACTCCTTGTCTCTTCTCCATGCAAGTATGATGAAGGACAAGGGATATTATGCCTCAAAGACAAGAATGGGAGATGGGAACTTCAGGGAAAATATATTTCAAGGGATACAAAGGTCATAAACACCATGGGGATGTGGTGGCTTTGACTGTTTAGGCTAGAAGATAACGTTGATATATAAACAATTCCTATAACATTGTCCTTTCATTAAACTTCTTATCTATCATTTCACGATGGTTGAAACCATTTTTCCACGTGTTTTAGGGAGTTACAAAGTTAGTTTTCTCATAAACCCCTCTCAAGAGTGTGTAATTTTCACGTTTTTAAATACCTTTTAGTGATTTTTGAAGGAATTTGCTCCTTTGCTGAAGGAAAAGGGTGATTAATTTCTCCTTTAATCAACCATAAATGCGAGTGTATTGCTAGGAAGGTGTTTTCAACAGAAACATGAGTGGACCCAAGCAACCAAAGATGGATATGATAGGAATAAAATCCAAACAAAGGAAACTTATCTATTATCATGACAAAAGATGCTATAACATCTATCCTGATCATAAAAGAGAGTCTTTCTCCCATTGAGAGCATGGCTATGGATAGGTACCTAATGTATTGGGGGGTATAAAAAGTGGTATTTCTTAAAAATACGAGGCGTTTATAGGTATTGGGGGGTATAAAAAGGGGTATTTCGTAAAAATAGAGGATATCAAGTAAAAATGAGATTCTTTTTATTAGAAATATGTATTGGGAGGGGGTACAAAAAAATTATTTTGGAGGGTATTTATTAGTATCTAGTGAAATTAGGGGTCTTCTTTAATATCCCATGAACGCACATGCTATGTCATAGGTTCACATAAGACTTGTGGACTTAAGCGGGGTTGGAATAAATCACAAAAGACTTGGTGGACTTAAGGGGGGTTGGAATAAAGATGTCAAGTCTTCGCTAAATCATTGGGGAATCAAGGAAGATGTCACTTTGCATAATAACAACAATAATAAAAGTATTATTACATCTAAATTTATGGTGAAATTGTGGCGTGATAAAGAATTAGAAGAGAAGAGAAAATTAAGATGTTATGAGAAGGAGATCAACCCTAAATTGGAAGATGAAAAGTAGCTCTCTATTTTAACTAGCCTAAAGAAAAAAAATTGTCCATAATGAAAAAGAGTATTGGACAATTACTAAAACTTCATGGATCAATTGAATGCCATCTTTGTGATATTAAAAAGGTTAAAGATAAAAAAACAGTTTCATTTAAAATGTCCTATTTACAATTACATTAAATCCAATTTTAAAATATTTACTACAATACAAACATTTCATAAAAATTATGATGACTTTTAAATATTTTTTTAAAACTATTTTAACAAAAATAAAGTTATAAAACATATCCAATAACTTCTTACCTTTTTCTAAGGTCTAATAAAAATACAGGTTAGCCATCATATATATTTACTTAATCAACCATAATGGAGGGAGGAAGAATAAGAATATGTGAATTTTAATTTATCGCCTTAAACATATTTCTTTAAATTTGATGGGATTTATCTTTTTTTAATAGGTGGATGGTGTGACTCAGATTTTGTTTAAAATTATTTTCATTAAGATGAATAGTACCCGATTTCATAATCAAACAATGATATTACATATGTGATATTATATGCATATATCATCAATTGACTCCCATTATTATTGGAGCTGAATGTTTATGGATTCAAGCTCGTGCATAGAAATTTCAGTCAGTCTACTTCAATTATTATTGCAGCTGAATAGGTATTTATCAAGCTCGTGCATAGATATTTCAGTCAGTCCTTCAGTTTTACTTCAATTGCTATTCTTGACTGGTAGTTACAAATTGTCTTGTCCCTCTCCCTCCTATCGTCTCCAATAATCAGAATTTACAGTCCGGGGACAGGAGTACCGTCCACGACCTGCCATGAATCCTTTAGAGTTGAATTAATTTTGTCAAACACGCGAGAGACTTTACTGATAATAATTTTGTCAAACACGTGAGAACCTGAATTACGACTTTAGTTATAATATTATATACTGAAAATTTAGTTTAAATACATTGACTGAAATTGGATTAGAGTTAAAAATTAGTAAGCAATGGAATGAAACTTGACCCACGAGGGTATAAATAAGGCTCGCGGATCTGCACAATACGCATCTATCCATCTTCTTCTCTCACTTTTCCATAATTTATGTTGCAGCATCTACTGGAGGGCAGAGACTAATTCCATCTTTCCCGATTTCTATTTTACTCCCCAATCCAGCCATGGAGTCTAACGGACAGCTTAATGCAGGCGCTGCCCTTCTTGGTAATCTGAGCAACCATGGAGACCGACGGTAATTATAGCATGAGAACAATTCAATTTGCTATCACGCTTTCAGTTTTTTTGCTTTGAATTTGTTAAGATCAATTCTCTGAAACTATATATTTGTAGAATTGAATGATACATGCAGATTGGAGTGGAAGGTTGCAATAGTAACGGGCGGGGCAGCGGGCATCGGAGAAGCCATTGTTCGGTTGTTCACAAAGCATGGAGCGAAAGTGATAATCGCAGACGTTGCAGAGAAAGCTGGCAGAAAGCTTGCGGAATCCCTTTCTCCCGCTCTCTCAACTTACCTGCACTGCGATGTCAGCAAAGAAGAAGATGTGAGTGCGGCAGTGGATCTGGCCATGGACAAGCATGGCCAACTCGACATTATGTATAACAATGCTGGAACTAACGACAGCTTTCTGGTGAAGAGCGTAGCAGAGTATGACATGGAGCAGTTCAATCGAGTGATGAACGTAAACGTGAAAGGAGTGATGCACGGCATTAAGCACGCCGCCCGTGTGATGATCCCAAGGAAGAAGGGCTGCATTATCTCTACAGCCAGTGTGGCGGGGATTCTTGGCGGAGCTGCTCCTTACTCGTACACAGCCTCGAAGCATGCAATCATTGGATTGACTAAAAACGGCGCAGCTGAGCTTGGGAAATACGGGATCAGATTGAACACTGTTTCCCCTTATGGCGTGGCCACGGCTCTTGCAGTCCAGTACTTCAAACAAGGGGATGCCTCCTCCATATCGGAAGAGGATAGGGCTGCCATGGAGGGTTTCTGCAACAGTATCGGCAACTTACAGGGACACACTCTTAAAGCAGAGGATATTGCGGAGGCCGGTCTGTACTTGGCCAGCGATGAGTCTAAATATGTTAGCGGGCATAACCTCGTCGTCGATGGCGGATTCACAGTTGTGAATCACTCGTGGGGCCTTTACAGATAATTAGACTGCGTATATGTAGTTTAGATATGCTACTTCTCTCGATGCTTGATTAGAGTAGAGAGCTCTAGTCGTATAATAATGTCAGCGTTTGGTTTTCTATTTTATATGGCAATCTGTGTAACCCATTTTCCTCCTACTGGTACTTGCATCCATATCGTTCAAAAAACTTTTGGTTCAGTGTGTTGTGGTGGTCTATCTCTTGCGTGGAACTTAGAATGTCAAAGGTTCTTTTTTTAATAAGTTTACCTATTTCTGGTTTTAACAAGTTTCCCTGTAGGCATAGAGGGACTAGTTTGTTAAAATGGAAGAGTAGAGTGATAAACAAATATTCTATTACATACAATATCAATACAATGGACTCTATTATATATAGTGTACATGTTGTTATCGGATCTAACTTATTCTAAAGATAGCTGGAGGTTGAGAGAATATCTCAACCACACACCAAACAGAATCTCCGCAATCCAACTCTCCTAACAACCTCTTAATAATGAGAATCACAACTCGCACTTAGAGATGAACTCTACCTCTCAATACATTAGCAAGAACATTAGATAAATAGAATTATATATTCCAACACTCTTCCTTAGTGACTACTTATCTAAATATCCTATGTGGTCATATCTTCATTATTGTTCCTCTTGTACCCGCATCGATTATTAGCGTCCATATAAAAAGAAATCCATCTCCCAGAATACATGGGTCATCGTTATTTTGTAACGCTTGATTATATAGAATCCTTTTTCATCTACATGGTTCATTCAACCATTCTTCCTCATACGCTCCCCTTCATCACATCATCATCAACCATGCACCAGGTTTTCTTGTATTACCTGTAACCATGCTCTGGATTACCCTCAACCATGCACCGGGTTTTCTCGGATTGCCTGTAACCATGCTCTGGTTTTTTCTCGGATTACCCTCAACCCATGCAACGGTTTTCTCGGATTACCCTCAACCATGTATCAGGTTTTCTCGGATTACCCTCAACCATGCACCGAGTTTTCTCGATTACTTGTAACCATGATTTACATAGTGGTTTCTAGATTACCACGAACTTTCACATTAGGGGGTATACAACGGCTCAGGTACATAGAATTTTCTAGGACCACTATATCAAAATATCCTAATCTTGCCTTCAATTACATGTCTCACAAATAATATAACTATGCACACCTTCAAACCCAAAAATATCAATAACAATACTTGTAAATCATAACTCGTGAGTCCGATGGAATCGACATGTACACCTTACTTCAATTCTCTTCAGCAACATTCTCTTGAACATTCGCTTCCATTACACACTTGCCAATCGAACCATTGCACTGCAGCTGCAAAACCTTCTTGGGAACGCAGGCGGCCACGATCCCGGCACCTCTAGGCACTGGCACCATTCTGACGGTAACAAATCCACACTTCTCGGTGACCTTAACAGGCACAGTATGGGGCTTGCCGATCTTGTTACCACCCCTCTCCGAATAACCGAAAGCTTGGCCAAAATAATGGCTCCGCGGATAGCCGTGGCCACCTCTTTGTTACACTTGACCCCAAGCCCTACGTGGCCATTGTCGTCACACACAACAACTAATGCCTTGAATCAAGTCCTGCGGAATATAGTGCATACGCGTGTCTTTTGTCTCTTCATTATTAGTACAAAGAGCCGCTATCGATGGAAAATTGCCCGGAATCGCGGCATCAAATATCGAGAAAAGTGTCATCACAAAAGCAATACAGACAGCCTTTGTTAAGGCATACCAGAACTTGAACTCGGGCAGACGTCTGATGAAGGGTTTGAATTCGTCGTTGCCTTTGGTGGGAAAAGCAGGGCCTTCGGTCTCGGGATATTCCTGTGGGGACAAGAAGCCAATCAACAGATTCAGAAGATAAATCCCCAACCCATAAGCCACAATGTAGTAACCCTTCACATAATACACTCTCACGCAGTAGAGGACCGCCATGAATAGTGTGGCGACCCATCTGGGGACGGGATGGGGTGTGGATTTATCCAGGAGGTGCTGAAACTTGCGCGACACATTGTTCTTCCACTGTATAGTAGGAGATCCTGCCATCGAATCTTCGTTATAGGCCGCTTCCATCGTTAAAACCACACACAGATGAGGAAATCTGAATCTGAATATGAATCAACGCCTGAATACCCTGTGAATTGTCCACAAGCTTGCGATCATTATACATACACCCAATTCAACTCAAACCCATTTACCGTGCTCCTCATCTGCCTCTGCTGAGAAGATTTTCTCTCTCTTCTACGGCTCCTCCACGCACAGGATCCAGCAGCAATAATCACTTCTCATCACACGACAACACTTCTCATCAACAGATCTTTGGACAAACAAATATACTACTGCAATCCACTAAAAAATCAATATACTCTCATCGATCACTGCGGTGTCGATGTATATGAATTCTCCTTACTTCAGGCGCAAATTCCTCTACTCTCATTTGCAGGCACTCGAAATTGAGGAAGTCCGTAGCTCTGACGGCCTCGATACCATGTTAAAAATGGAAGAGTAGAGTGATAAACAAATATTCTATTGCTTACAATATCAATACAATGGACTCTATTATATAGAGTGTCTGAGGTTGTTATCGGATCTAACTTATTCTAAAGATAGCTGGAGAGGTTGAGAGAATATCTCAACTACACATCAAACTAGGATCTCACCGATCCAACTCTCTAACAACCTCTTAATAATAGGATCACACCAATCCAACTCTCTAACAACCTCTTAATAATAGGATCACACAACTCACGTAGAGATGAACTCTACCTCTCAATACATTAGCAAGAACATTAGATAAGTAGGAATTATATATTCCAACATAGTTGACCTCTTATTAGATTGTCCATTGACCACAAATATTTCCATATTTACGTCGAAAGGCGTACACCTATTGACAATGGGCAGATTTAATAGGGGTTTAGTGCTTAATAAGTTTTCTATGGACAGGATTAAATATGGCTGGAATATTCTTAGTGGTCACACAAAATAAATGGCTGTGATTTGAATCATTAAGTTCCTAGCTATTATAAAGACATCCGTTTATGTGTTTACTTTTTTACATTTACCTATTCATATTTAAAAATTACTTTGATAGCTAACTCATTGCCACGTAAGTGATTAACAAAAATTAAAATATTAACACTAGATAAATGAAGCTCAACCGTTTATTTGTTAATCGACAATAAAATTTAATATATTCTTTTAAGGATTCTTTTCATCTTATTAGCCTTTCAGCGTTGATCAGCCACAATTATGTGGCTGTGCTAGTATTTATTATAGAGGGACTAGTTGACCTCGTATTAGATTGTCAATTGACCACAAATATTTTCATATTATTTATTGTTGGAACTAGGGAACTGAAAACATCGATTTTTATATAATAAAAAGTACCATATTTGTTTTTATCTGATTGGACAAGGGATTGGAGGTCTTATTGTCTGCTTCGTTATTCCCAATGTTATATATGTTGGCATATCCAAAGTATTTGATCGTATATGGTCTTTTTGAATCATATATTTTCTTATGCATTGGTCGAAGGTGGATTAATGTTAGCATTAGTTCAAATGTTTGTTTTACCATTTTCTGCTAGCTAGAATACATTCTCTAGCATATTGCTATGTGTGGTTTTTGTTTTATTCTTGCATGCTTCAATAGAATAGGGCTGCCACACTGCATTTTTTTTTAAATGTTTAAACAGGGCTACACCCTTCGACGGTTCTGACAGTCTTAAATGTTTATTGTACAAATGCATTGCAATACAATTTCGTTCCATTTTTTTTATGGTGTTGTTTGCAGTGAAATTTTGTTGAATTGTTCTCCACCGGCATCACTAGTTCAGTGGTTGATGCTTGTTCGTTGGTTCATTCCATGATTCTTGTTCTTGTCTGATTCAACTTTGCAAAGTTGAGATCCCGTAGTTGCAGTTGGACCTCTTTGTGGTTGTTCACTGGTTTGTTGTTCTTCAACTTTGCAAAGTTGAGGTCCCGTAGTTGCAGTTGGACCTCTTCGTGGTTGTTCACTGGTTTGTTGTTCTTCAACTTTGCAAGTTGTTGGACCTATTGTTGCGGTTTGCAGTTTTTGGGGCTGAGCTCTTATCATCCCTCGTTGATGGGTAAGTTTATGTGCCATCGTTTCATTGCTATTTTTCAATGGTGGGAGTGTCTGCCTCGAAATTCTGTTGCAGACCATCTTTCTCTGTGCTCTTAATTTTTGTTCCTAGAAACCATACGTCTTCATATGTCGGGTGCCACATCCATAGATATTTCAAAAATTGCAATGCAGAGGGGTTTTCGAAAAGTAGTTCGGAGCTATAAGAAGAGGGAACCATCCATCGGGGTGTAGACGCGAGGAATGTTTTTATTCTGTGGGTCGGAAAACTGCGTCCACCTGTTGCCTTTGTCGTGTCCTTTCTATTTTGCAGAACTTTTTCTAGCTCTGAGAAGCTTGTAGGATGCATTCCATGAATAGGTTCAAATCGGTCTTTCTACTAAGCAAATTTATGGTGTTATTTATTTGCGTTGTTTCTTCTGTTTCGTTCACTTTCCAGTGTGGGTTGGTTTTCTTGTCATCTGCTATGGGGACTAGGGGGGATTGAAGTTGACAAGAATAAGGTTGAAAAATACATATGGGGATTGGTACCCAGTTCCGCGCCTGTAGTTTTCCTATTTTGCTTTCCTTTTTTTTTTCCTACTTTTATTATTTTTTTCTCTTTTCTTTGTTTTCATGCAAATTGAAAGTGTCTAACAAACAACTTCAAAATCACAATTCAAAAAATGAAAGAAGTAATAGATGTTGAGTCGTATGAAATAGATACACACTCCATTATACATGACAACATTGACGAGGTTTTGCATAGCAATGGCCTTTTTAGATTGGATGCATTCTCGTATACTGTAGGGATTGGATTTTCGATGCATTTCAGGTTCTACTGCATTCCGTTATTACTCGATCGACCTGCGCAATGGATTGATAGATTGTTTCTTAGGTTGCTTAAAAAATGGAGACGCTGAGGCATTGGAGTCGTATGAATATGAATTGGAATCTGATTTTCTTCAGTAGTTGCATGGAATACATGATGTCGCTACGTATTTTTCAAAGATGCGATTGTCCGCATCTCCAATTCTACCTGCACATGAGAGGGGACTTTAGGGAGATACATTTTGTATATGGTGGCTATCTAACTGGCTCAATATATCAATTGGAATATGACCATTGACAAGAAAAGCAATATATCTACTATTCAACAAAAATGCTTCTAACAATCCATATTGCATCTTTTTCCATGATGCCAACGTTGTCAGTGGTCATTATGAACCACTATTGTACAGAACAATTTTCATATGCAATGTTGAAGGAGCTCATATTTACTTGTCCCTCATTTGCAAAGACCTTGAATCGCAGTGTAAACAGATTATGCATCACATAGACTGCCATGGTTTACAACTAGAAACAACTGTTATGTCTAGTTGTGGAGATAGTTTGTTTAATGCAATTTGTTGTTTGGTAGCAGCGGAGTTCGATGTGCAGTCGCTCCGTCTTTACACTATATAATCCTTTTGAAATGCAATTATAGGTGGAAACAAACAGGCTTTTAGGTGCTTGCATTAACACCTTTCGCCATATCTCCTAGAAAATAAGCCGACAATTGGAAGTTGGAAAGAATACCTTGTAAACATGGCGTTGCCATATGAAAAAGGGAATGTGGAGGGTTGCATATTCTGTTTGCAATGGTTGTCTATCATATTCAGAGTAAATATTCAAGTCTGGTCGGCCTTGTCAGATGGCACTGTCCATTCCTGGTCTATTGATTCAAATTACGATCGAACAATTGACATTCTCTCGTTGAAAATAGATACAACGCATATCCATTATCAACCTTTGCTTCAACATATCAGTGGTTCAGGGTTCAATGTCCATGCCACCCAAACCACATCGAATCTGCATACACATGGCATGCGTTTTAGTGAGAATGAAACTCCTCCCGGTTGAGATATGGCCATACAAGGCTTGAACAAAAAATCCATGCATGAAATTCATCACAATTGTGATGACGCCACACAGGGCTTAAACAAAAATATTGTGATGACGCCACACAGGGCTTAAACAAAAATATTGTGATGAGGCCACACAGGGCTTAAACAAAAAACGTAGAGTAAGTTATCACAACTTGAAAAAAGTTATGCGTAAAATTCGTCCCAGTTGTGATGAGGCCATACAGGCCTTAAAAAAAAGCGTAGACTAAGTTATCACAACCTGAATGAGAGTGAAATTCATCCCAATCGTCATTCGGTCATCGTGCCCGTGGACAAGAAACATAGAGTAAGTTACCACAAATTGAAAAAGGTCATGCGCGAGAGAAAAAAATAAATTTCTATTCTTCCTTTTAGAGAGAAACTCACATATCACAATCTAAAGAAATTTTTTCGTGCACAACACAACAGAAACAAGTACGATCACATATCTCAGAATGGTCATGCAACTGTCACATTTCGTGGGCTAGAAGCAAAACCATGCACTACTACCAATGAAAATCGCCAAACACTTTCTACCCATACTTCCTTGCGAAAGAAAAATGCAAGACAGACCTACATGAAACAAATTAAAGACACTCCTTACATTGCATGTGAAATTTGTGAACAACTGAATTTCTCAAAAAAAAGTAAGTCTTTCACGCCTGATTTGCAAGCTGAATATCTCTGCTTGACAATGCATGATAAACCATTTTTAAGTGGAAAAATTTGTCTTCCATGCAAATGGTCGCTTGAAAATGGAAAACTGCCATAATTTGTAACCCCTAACCAAATAAGATGTAATACACCACTACCAAATGTAAGTGCACTTACGGAACTTGAGGAGAGACGCGTGTCTCTGCGAATTGCATTTTCACAAATCAGGCCCTGGGGCTATAAACGACCCCAGATGGGCTTAACAGGATCAATTATTAATGTGCATGTTAAGCAAGATGTTGTGCAAAAATCCTTGCCACAATTCATTAGCGATACAATGATAATTGTTGTGTCTCTGAAAAAATGTTTGTGATACAAAAATGCCTATCAAACAGGCAAAGTGCGTGTGCATGCTGTTATGAAAGCATTACAGGAATTATGTTCTAGGGCCTCGTACAAACCACAAAACA
The DNA here is from genome assembly GCA_010110895.2 of Picea sitchensis. Classification (NCBI taxonomy): domain Eukaryota; kingdom Viridiplantae; phylum Streptophyta; class Pinopsida; order Pinales; family Pinaceae; genus Picea; species Picea sitchensis. Next base: position 3,087 of record SNQJ01S0066820.1, on the reverse strand, counting down.
TTTGTATAAATGACAACTGAAATAATGTTCTTGTAGAAGAGGATGCCAACTCTGCAGAGACTCTCAAAAATGCTAGTGAATTTGATACAAGTGATGAATCGAAGAATGAAACATCTGGTGAGACATTGGTGCATGGATTCACTGATTCACAATGCATTCATGACTTGCAAGACAAGATTGTTGAAATTGCACCTGTTGAGGGGCAGCGTCCACTTGGAATATTCAAGGACAAATTCGCTGAGGAAATGAACTTTCCAACGCTCTTCTATGGAGATCCACGTGCCACTAACATTACAGAATGATTCAGTTATCATAAAATAGTCCGATGGGAGTTGCTACATTCAAGCGGTGACTTCTCCTATCACATAACAAATTTGTTTTTCAAAACAATGTGCATAATAATAGAGCAAGTTCTCTCCTGCATGTGGGTCCGAATAAGAAACGGCCAGTTACAAGTAAAAAAGTTGTTGGCCAAGGATATCAAGTACAAAGTAAACCTAGAAAAAAATATTGAAATCTGATATTGGATACATAGATTTCAAAAACATTCACACCTCTCCTGACTATTTGCAACAAAACACAAAAATTGTTTTTGCAATGATCCGGCAATTAGGCCCGCCAACATTTTTCATCACATTTACAAGTGCGGAGCATTGCTGGGATCCATTGGTAACTATCGTATCTAACCTGCATAGGAACATGAAACATAAACAACAAACCGATACAGTGGAAAACAATGACATTGACTACCTTATAAGAAAAGACTCAGTGACATGTACTCGCTGCTATAAACATAGAATAAATGCTTTGAGAGAATTGATATGCCATGATGAATAGGGGAAATGAGCATGACCTTGCACTATTGTGGATAGAGGGTGCACCAGTCAATGGAGTTGACAACAATTCAGAGATCCAACAATTTGTGGAGAAATACATAACATGCAACACAGATCATTTGGATCCAGAACTACAAGTGAGGGGCAGGGAAAGCGCAATGTGAACTGCTTGTTGAGCAGACATTTGTTGTAGAAAATGAAAAAAGTCGCATTGCAGATACAACTTTCTCGTGTCGCCAATGAGAGCTACAAGAATCATAGAGCCACTTAGTTTAGAGGACAATGTTGTTGTTGAGAAATATAAATCCTTGTTCTCATTTCTAGAACAAGGAGAATTTGATGAGATGATGAGCTTTGATGCCTGCTTGACAGAGCTAAATGTATCAGAAGATGAGTACATCCAAGCCATGCAATGTATGTTTAAGCAACCAACAATTTTTCTTAAACGAAAACTTTCCCATATTTGGAACAACAGTTTCTCCAAGGACATGCCAATTACGTGGAAAGAAAATACAGATGCGCAGTACGTGCTCAATGCATATGCTGCAGCATCGTACTATACCTCATATATGAAAAAGGTTGGCAAATATATGACAAGTGCATTCAGAATAATACACAAAGAACATGAAAGAAGTCATATTGATGCCATACAAATGATACACACACTTGGCAATACATTGCTTAATATTCAACAAATGTCTGCTCAACAAGCAGTTCACATTGCACTTTCCCTGCCCCTCACTTGTAGTTCAAGAAAATGTGTCTTCATAAACACATCTCCACTTGAAAAACACACATTTGTTCTTAAACCACTGGTTTTGCTAGAAAAAGAGCCAATTCAGAAGACGTGCTATATTTCTCTATTATTGATTATTACCTCCAGCGTCCATCTCCTATTAGGCATATCTGCTTAGGAGAATTCATATCGCATTACAAAAAAAATGGTGCACCCATATCAAAAAGAAAAAAACCCTCCGTGATATGGTTTGCCAAATACAATAAATATTCTAACTATGAAAACTATTGTAGAGAAAAACTGATGTTGTATGTTTCGTTCGATGAAAATGAAGAGACATTAAAACATAATTTCTCTACATGGGAGGTTGCGTATGTTGCCTCTGAGACTATAGTGCACATCAATGAATCTAGATTTTCCTACAATGTTAATCCAACATGGGGTGATCTATAAATTGTGTTTAATGATCTAGAAAACCCTGACAATCCTGATGAGACAATCACAAACCGAAAAACAAATGGAACGCCTTGCGATTCCTATGAATTACAAGCGGATTTGCCTCGTCCTCCAGCAGGTGGAAGTGAAAAACGTATCAATCTTGGTTTTCAAGTCACAAAACATCCTTTCCTAATTGAAAATAATGAATACCACAGAATAAGAAGTCTGTTGAATCGAGAACAACAAACAATTCTAAAGGACGTTGCTCCTAAAAAACACTTGAACATGGACACTCCTATGCACTTGTTCCTTACAAGTGGAGCAGGAACATGCAAGACATTCATAGCAAAAGCAATGTTCAAAATTCTTATACGAATCTATGATTCAAACAATTCCTCTGATCCTATGAAACCAAAGGGCCTAATAGTTGCATACATAGGAAAAAATGCATATAATGCAGGTGGGATCCACTCTACATTTTTAATACCTTTTAACACGTCACAGTTTCTTCCACTTAGCAAGGAAATGTTGGATACATTGTCTAAGATTTATGAGGAGCTCCAACTTGTATTTATAGATGAAGCATATTTGATTGGAAGTCGATTCTTGTATTCCATTGACAACCAACGAAGAAGCATAAAAAATGTGCACACAAAATACTTTGGAAACATTGACATGATATTATGTGGGGATCTTTACTAGGCACAACCTATCCAAGATTCTTTGATATTTGAACAACCTATCGTTAACATAGAAACAATGACCCATGACTTCTGGAGAGATAATATTATATGCTTTGAATTGCATACTACAATGCACCAGACATATGAAACATTCATTGCAATTTTGAATAGAATGCAGACAAACAACCAAACATATGATGACTTAACATATATCAATTGGAGGTGCTTGTGGCCTGCACCAACAGACCCACCGTTCCCTTACCTATTCTACACAAATAAGGATGTTGCAATGCATAATAGCCACATGCTATTGCTCATGTCTGGTGATGATATCATCATCAATTCAATTGACCTGGAAGAAGACAACCATGGAAATGTGCCACGTCATGAACAT
>SNQJ01S0066819.1:43909-64054 GCA_010110895.2 Picea sitchensis | reverse complement strand
TAACTCACTTAACTACACTTATAATTCTGTTACAATTCCAAATCACTCAGTTATGAATGAGATAATAGATTAATATTTATTGTCTAATTTAATTAAGGGAAAACTAAATTAGACACATGTTTCTTGTTGACTTTTCAACAGTCACAACATCAATACTAACTGTTAACACTCTATAATTTTCCCAAGGCTGTGAAGGCAGTCACAGACGCAACATCAAAACCAATTCGAGTCTTTGATCTAGCCCTCCAAAACTCAGAGAGGGATCTCTCTGTGTGATATCTATTTTTTTTAATAGATATTATGCTAGCTAATGGGTTCAGAGTTTGTATTTCGAATTGGTAGAGGCAGAGAAAAGGGACCATGGGCAATGGAGTCGCAATCTGAAGCTCAATAAAAAATAAGTTCTACATATAGCCTTACAGGGAATGGTAGGCACTCTTGATGGATTCTTTGAATTTGATTTTTGGATTTAGAGGAGCAATATGAGAGGACCAGGCAACAACAAGTAAATCAAGAATCCTGAAATTAATCATTGAGAAGAAAACATTGACAATTATGTCAAAGCTAGAGACAGAGTGTATGTCTCAACAAATTTTGTTTCTCGAAATTCTTTGCATAATTCAGAGTATGAATAAATTAAGAAATACAATAGAAACAAATTATAGTGAATGAGGAAAAAATCACCACCAAAAATGACACATGAATCTTGTAGCTACTGTGACTGTATTATTGAATTGATGAAAATACAGAAAGCTCAGTGAGCTATTTTACAAAAACTAAATCATGGTCCCCTGACTGATCAACCTAATTTTACACATTTGAATCACTGCAATTTATAAAAAAGGCTCTCCCCAGGCTCATAAGGTCGGATTCAACCACCCCAACCAAGAATAGCATAAAATCCCCAAAAATCTGGAACTGCAAATTTCGCTGAATTTGCTGAAAATAGGGGTACGCTCATTGTCAAATACTTCACTTCGTGGAAGATTGAACATGTGGAGGCGGTGGAACTGGAGAATGTGGGTTGCGTTGCAGTCACAACTAATGGATTGGCCAATGATTCTTCCACGGAGTGATCTATTGGTTGATAATGGTCTGTTCGTAAATTTGGGAAAGAATTATATATATGAACGATGTGTACTTTTGGAATAATTTTATGCATTACAATACTCTGAGGGATCATCTATTAATACATCATGCAGAGGGGAGGAGAGGAGGTGGAATATTGAATGCAATTGTAGGATGGTAGGATGCACCATGTGTAGCGTCTAAGTTTGTAGTGTACACATGATAGCATACTTATGTCAATTGTTTAAAACTTTTGCTATAAGCTATTTTATGTTAAAAGTCATAAATCTTTAAAATATATTTTATTTAAGATTGCATATTCAAATATCATAAATATTTAAAATATGTTTTATTTAAGATTGCATAGTCAAATATCATAAATCTTCAGATATCATCACTAACTCATATTGATGATGACAAAATTCAACCTAATCAATCTTAAAAGCATGGAGGTGTTTTTCCTTATTTATGTTATATATTAAATAAAATAAAGAAATTGTTTTGATGATTTATGGAGAAGCTTGTGGATGTGAAGAGGTACACATCTCAGGATGTGAAACTATGTCCACTCTCCATTATAAGAATCCTCTTAGGTTTGAATTCTATGTACACAAATCCAAGCACACGTAGATTCTCGAAAGGAGGAAGAACAATAACAGTCTAAAACCAATTGAGAAGATTGACAATATATGATATATTAGCACTAAAATAAATGTTGTGCCTTGCTATGGAATTAACTAGACACAATGAAATTGGATTGTTTTCCTCTTACTTGTAGAACATGTCAATGTACACTCAATGTAGAAGGATTGCATACATGCAATACAAGAGAAATGGCAAATGGTGGGACAAAAATCGTGGAGTTGAGCTCGGCCATGTGACGAGGATTATAAGAAACAATGAGACAAGAAATGACCATGTTAAGTTTAAACAGGTTGTGGAACCCTGGACACAAAGGGTGGAAATAAGAGTGTGACACAACTATGCACTCAAAAGGAAGTCGATCACTATGGAATCCATTTCCAACGAGAAGAAAATCGATAAAAAATAGATTTTTTCAATCGAGGCTTTGATATCTATAAGAACTTTCTAGCATGGATTCTAGTTATTATGTCAAGGTGCAAATACAACCATTAGTTCATAGATATATGAATATACCAATTAATTTAATGATTCTCGTGATGATTCCAATGGGAAGTAAAAATATTCATTTTGGTTTTCATTAGTATTATAGCTATTGGAAAATAGTGGAGAGATAAATATTGAGAATTATAGGTCAAACATGAACGCCCACACATATTGCATGTGAATGTGTAAGTAGCTATGTGAATATTGACAAAATTAAAATGATGACTTAAACCACTCCCACCAGATAAACCTAAAATCGAATATTTTAGAAAAGTAATACACAAAAAGTAATTCTATTTTCAAAATGTAAATTCTATATTAAGAAAAAATATTGATTTTAGCAGTTGGGTCTAAAAAGAGTATTTCATGCATGCATGAATTAGAATAGGATTAAACTCATAAATAGATTGGGGTTTTGGTCTTAGGTAAAATTATAAAGGCCAGTAAAAATAGAAATTTCAATAAGACATGAACAATTGAACAAGTTGAATAGCAATCCCTACAGTCATACAATAGTATTGTATGGATTCATACAATGCATAGAGTTGTATAGACAAGTTTGTAGAGTGTTACAAACAAGTTCTATAGGCTATCATATAGGCCATACAATAGTTTTCTACTATTTTTTGTTTTTTCTAGTAAGTTGTACCTCTTACTGAGGCTATACAACCTTAACTCGAGGTGACTTTGATAACTGTATAACTGCTAGTTTTAAGTATCTTATGCAAGTTTCCTTGTATGTTTCTTCTAGGTATGAAAATATATTTAACTGTATAACTACTCGTTTCTCTTCTTCACCCATCTGTTCAAAAATGGATCTACAGAAAACCCCAGCTTGTAGATTCCTTTTTAAATTAGAAAGGTGTTGAGCTATCCTTTTGCATGTGCTATTTCTTCCTCCTCTGTTGTAGGTTCACATTCTACAGTTATCTCTTTCTCAGCTTCCTGAATAAAAAAATTGATCCATTCCTCTGAATGCTCTTCTCCCTCTATTGTAGATCCCAATTCTACAGTTTCCTTATGTTCATCTCCTTGGCTGAAAATTTTGAGCAGTTCCACCGAATGCTCTTCTTTCTCCATCTCTTGGGAACATTGAAATGTGTGCTCTTTCTCCTCTTCACCAGTCTGATCAATATGAACTTTCATTTTATCTTCATATCCTGTGGAATTAGTTGGACACTCTGTTGCAAACTCCAGTTCTGCAGTCTCACCATTGAGTTACTTCTCAACTTCCTCCTCTGACAGACTGACTTTTGTCATCGCCTCTTATGTTGGTTCAACTACAACTTCCTCCTGTTGCTCCCGAGGATGGTACATTCCTCCACCTATTTCAAATTTGATCTGTTGGATATGACTACTCTTCATATTTATCCTGCTCTCTAGGGATTGAAATTCCTCACACAGCGCAACAAAATCTTTGTTTTCTTCTTCCTCTTCTGCTGCAAACTCCGATGCTATAGTTATCTCCCTTTCAGCTTCTTGGCTGAAAATTTTGAGCAATTATGCTGAATGTTCTCCTCCTAAAATTTGTATGACTGTCTCCTAGCAGCCATCCTATGGGTTTGTATCGTTCAAACAATCCTACAACATCTTCAGCTCTTCCTCCCATTGAGTGAGGATTTCATCTGAATTCTCCAATTTTTCTATTGGGGCAAACATTAGTGTCTTCTCCTTCTCCTCCTCTTTGACAATCCTTCTTGGTTGTCTTTATTCTGTTGCACTTGCATCACAGACACAGTTATATTTAAAATCATTTGGCTGCATGGCCTCCTTCTCAAATTCTTGTTGCACTACCTCCTCATGTTCAACTCTTGTATTAGTCTCTATTGGACTATTTGGCAGGAATATTTGAATTCCCCCAATGATTAGAACACACCTCAGATCCTCCCCCGCTGCAATGGGAGTATTTAACTTCTCATCGTCTTGATTGACATGGTCTGCAAACCCACATGAATGTTCATCTATCAGCACTCCTTTCTGATATGAACTCTCAACTGAGTTCATTTCTTCTCCCTCGCCCACCTGGTGATATGGTATTTCTCTTCTTCCCCCATGGAAGTCTATGATATCCATTGATCCCTCTTCATTTCCCACCTAGAAACTCGAACTTCCATCACTACCCTCATGGAAGTTTATGAGATCATCCACTGATCTCCCTCCATTGCCCACCTGAAAACTTGAAAGTTCACTTCTTTCCCCCTGACAGTTTATGAGATATCCCAATCCCATCTCACGATCCACCTAGAAATATGAATTTAAACTACCATCTTCGTGATGGCCTAAGATTTAGAAATCCTCACTTGATCTCATATCATTGCCCACACAAGAATTTGAAAATTCATCTCTACCCTCTTGGCCGGTTGTAAGATTTCTCGTGATCTCCCTTCCTCATCACTAGGGGTTTCTCCTATATGAACTCCACAAGTACCAAACAGCTCATCCCACGTGGCTCATGAGTTGTCATAAACTCAGCCACATCACCTCCTTGTTTGTTGTTGTTTCACGGCCCAACAGCTTTTGGACATCACCATTTTACTTTCCTATTCAAAGGCCTTTCGTACCTCCATTGTACCTTTGTTTCCTGCTGCATGTTTAATGTCAGTTGTTCCATTCTTGGTCTTATCTGAATGAGATCCTTGTCAATATCTATTTTAATTTTCTTCTGGCGGTTTGCTCCTCTTTCACTATGCTCATGGCCTTCAGTGTATCTTTTGCATCTTTACGGCGCTCGGCTCTCTACCATTTCTTTTGCCCACTTCCCTTATATATAAACATAATTACTTTGTATTCCTTCACCTTTTTTCCACAAGTGAAATTCATCTTCTGATACCATTTGGTGTCCTCAGTTGTCTCTATTTGCCTTCTTGACTTACCTACAATGTATAGAAAAAATTATTTTCTTAATACTTTATTAATAAAATAGCAGGACTATCTTACATGTATCTCTATGCTTTGAAATCTCTTTGAAAATCAACACTCATACCTCTTGATGATATGAGGCTATATCCTTTATCACCTTCACCTGAAATCTCAGTTAAAATTTCATCTCCGTCCACTTGATAGTATCAGACTATATACTTTCATCGTCCTTCTTTTGTCTACGGTCTACAAACAAAATGGCTCTAACACACATGATGCGGTGCTACGGCGAAGTGTTGACCTCCCGTTCTCTGGATCTTCTCAATATTTGAGCTAGAACAACTCTTGGAGACACCTATTGGAATCTTCAAAGAAATATCTGAGTCCTTTTCTGAAATATCCTCCGTGAAAAAACACGAATTAAAGTTTCTGCATATGCGACCACTGGTTGTGACCACGAGTCTAATCCAAATGGCGTTTCACGTTTTCACGTGTTGGGCCTTTGCATGTAGTCACACTGAATCTCTCGACTTCTGAAACCCCAGCGAAGAGTCTAATGCATACTGGCTCCTCCCTTGTATTTCCCGCAATGACTCCTCACTATGTCCTGGGGCCAAACCTTAAGAGAGTTTCATGATTTCATGATTTTTGAAGTTGGAGGACCACCTACCTCGCTTCTCACGACATCTAAAATCTTGATATCTAGTTCCCTCGAAATAGATCAATGGTCCAAATATCTCTTGTGATCAATGGCCTTGATCAAGTTGGGATTTCCGCGATTAGTGACTTTGGGAATCTCATACTTCTGATCTCCGATATCCGTCAGCGATGGTATAGATCCATGATCTATATCTTTTCTTTGATAAATGGCGTTGATCAAGTCGAGATTGTGTGGTTCACGACTTCGAAAGGTTTCTCACCCCTCAACTTCCGACTTCCAAAATTCAACTCGTGTTAGATCGACGGTCTAAATGCCCCATGATCCGACGATCCAAAAATCCTCCCTCTTGAATCTGTATTTCGCGTGTAGGGAAATTGGAATACTGCGCAAATCCCTTCTCCTGATTGTCGATTCTGCGATTTCCTCGGATCGACAGTCTAGATCCATTCGTGATCCAACGGTTGCGATTGAATCACAAACTTTGATTTTGTGAGTTCTTGACCAATACTTCCAGGCAAGTCATCCTCCTTATGCGCCCTTTCGTCTTGTTTGGATTATGATCATTTGTCCACAATCTTCCTCTTCTAGATCAAACTTGATCATTATTAAGCTCCCTCCTCTGAGATTTTTCTTCTTTCCATGACTTGGAAGGATTTCTAATTTTCGAAAGGGTTCAGTCTTTGATCTTTCTATGAGTCCATCCCTTGAGCTTTGTCTACACTTTTGGAAAGTGTTATTCAATCTGAATTTTGGCTTCCTCCTGACTTAGAAAAATTTTCTATGTGTTTTTGAGTCTGGCTTAGATCTTTCTCCTGCGAGATGACTTCTCTGGATAGTTCTTACTCCTGGGAATTCTTTCCCTTCTGATATTTTGAATGTGAATCAAGTTCTCTCTATGCTCCTTCCTTGTGCTATCTTTCCTAAGTTGTTTGGTTTACTCAGTCTCCTGACGGTCTCACCCTTCTGCGTCTTCGAAGAGCGTTTTGGTGGCAACCACATCAACCCTGCAACAAACCTCATGAGCTTTATTCTCAGACCTCGAGAATTTTGTCCTTAAAACTGGCGAAGGCAAATAAGTTCCTCTTGGCAGCATTGGCTCAAGAAGCACTCTTTGTGGAGATTTCTAGAGTATTCAAAACTACGTAAGTGTCTCTCCTTGACACTTCTCTTCACTGAATTCAAAACAAAGTTCTTCTGTTTACTCCTTGCACTCACTCGGCGCCCACTGGCGGAGCTCTACAAAATCCTCAACTATTTTGTCTCTTTGTGCCTTCCATTGTGCAGTCTCTCCTCCAAGGTGTTTAGTAGTAATCTTGAGGCTTCTCCTTGAGTCCATGAATCCTTTTGGTGTGCCATCCTAAAAAAAATTCCCCTAAACTTGATTCGAGATTCATATACACACTCCTTTCTCTGGAGCGAGTTTACGGTATAGATTTGTGCCTCCTTATGCCTAAAGAACCCAAAAATAATTCCATCAAACTCATAGATAGATAAATCTGTATATCCCTGAAGATGAATTTTTAACATACATCTACAACATCCATTCATAGCTGGAAATGGCATTCATAAACACATCAACACATATAGAAGTTCATATGCCAAAAATGTCTTTCTCTCTATTCAAATGGATGTTCGATTACAATATGTTTGGGTACTGTAACATAGTCTCATCTCCCTCGAGCAAACTATTTCATCTCCTGTTCAACAATACTACTTTGGACGACTCATTTGGTCAAACCATGCATCTACATCTAGCGAGAGGTTCTCACGGTTTTTCTTGACTGCTCATCGACTCAAAAAGGAAAACTTAATTGCTACTCTAGTTTAGTTGCATTCAAGAATGAGAGTGAAAATTCGAGATATCTTGCGATCATTTAGATCCCGAGCATTTCACTCTTCATGCCCATCCATTCAAAATGGATCTAGAAAGCTCTGGTATAGATTCTTTTAAAATTAGAAAGGCGCACTATGGTGTTGAGTTATCCTTTTGCGTTCGCCATGGTGTTGAGTCATCCTTCCACGTGGGATTGTCGACGATGCTCCTGCATCATCCTCCTTAAGCCTCCTCCTTTGGTCGGTTCTCTTAAAAGCCAATCGACCTCCTTTTGTGTCGCAAAGCCATGGTCTGTTGGGTTGATTGGTTGACCTCTAAAGTAATTCACTGGGTTTCTCCTCCGGACCTGGCCTCTTCCTCACTACTTTCCTTGGTCATCCCACCAAAATTGGCAAGAATTCAACTCTGGAGGCCACCACTTGTGCATCCACCACCGACACAGTCTCATTAGGAAGACACCTTCGTCCACCAAGAGAAACCACTTGGGACCATCGACACTTTTGTTCGGACTGCGTCTCCGGCACAAAGTTTCAAGACAACCTTACCAGTCAGCCAAGACCACAATTACGATGTCCATGAGGAGGTGGATGACATATGACTCTATCTGGAAATTTTAGACAAAAAAGGGACACAAATTCTGAAATGTTATCCTTTCTACAAGGCCATGATGCTCCCTAGATGGGGAACCTAGTGCACCAGCGGCCTCGATGGTGGTCTTGGTTTCATCTCTCCAAATGCCAACAACGGACAACTCATGGTGGTCTTGGTTTTAGAGCTCTCTTGGCTTAGAGCTCCTGAGGCGATTATGTTCCATATGATTCTAAAGGCGGGGTATGTTTTGTTTTGAGTACTCGATGAATTGTTTCCCTCACGGAGCAATTTTAGCATTCTGATCCTCGGTTACTCATGGCAGCTACTATAATTTTGTTTCACGAAGGTGTTATGCATATCACTTAAAAAATAATAATAGAGTTATTCTAGTATTTTGAGAATTGTATAGACAATTCGAAACCAATAATTTAATAGTGGTTCTACCTTATCGAAACGTGCTACTCTAGTCGTATTTATCGATATCAAAATGGTGCTTGTATTCACAACTCATTGTTTCATGTTTCGTATGAAATTTTCATTTTGATCCATCTAAGTTTGAAATTAATTATTAAATATCAATGTTGTCATGGAATTTCGAGTCCCATCAATAACCATGGGAAAATTCATCGATATGTTTACTTTTAAATAAAGATGTTATTGCATGCAATAATTTCTTGAATTAAACATTTTAGTGGCTAAATTGGAGATAAAAATAAGTCAAACTAATTATTCATTTGTAAATAAGTCATAAGACGTATAAAAATCTTTTATATTATCCATCAAAGAAAATAACTTATTATGTATATACCTCATTATCCATCAAACAAAACTTATTCACTCATACACCCCATTCATCTTTGCCATAAAGGAATAAATGATGTTTTTATAACATGATTGAAACAAAAGATTCTGACTTAATAAATTCAATATGTAAAGTAATTCAATAAAATGTAAGTAAAGTTGCAAAAAAATTATAAGTGACCATTTTTTTATAAACTTGGAATTCATTGTTCCATAAAATTCGTTTCCGATAACTTCTTTAAAAGATTTTTATATATAATATATAGTGCTTTTAAACAAGAGTGAATGTTTTATACGATTTGCTAAAGAATAAGCTTGCATGAAAATATATATTCTTGTTTATTCATATGAATGAAAATTTCAAATCCTGTTGTGATTACGTGCGCTAGGGAATACGTTTTGCATGAAAACGTAAAAATATATTACTGTAATCCTAAACCTAGAATGTGTGGTGTCCGAAGGTTTTTTGTTTCACCAGGAATCAAATTCTTTGTAAGAGTCTCATCATTCTTTAATACACTTCCAGTGCAACATCCAGGTGGAGTTTGAACATTGTCGTCGCAAAGAGATTTCCGAGGGCACATTCTCCAACTCCGTCGCCTCCCCACGTTCAGTCTTCGGCGGAGTTGGAGAATGTGGGCTGAGTTGTAGGCCGGGACGCGCAGCGGCCACCAGAACTATTGGGACTTCCCTGAGAAGCAATGTCGCCATAAGTACAGTGAGAGAAGCAACCACCAGAACAGACGCATTGGTTTTGGTAAACAGCGGCATCACCATTTTCACTTCTATGGTTATGGGGCGTTAAATACTATATAATAGTAATTCTTTCGCGGACTGATCAGTTATTTGATAATGGACTGTTCGTAGATTTGGGAGATAATTAGATATATGGACGATTTGTAATTTTGGAGTAATTTCATGCATTACAGTACTCTGAGGGATCGTCTATTAATATATCATGGAGAGCGGAGGGGAGGATTGGAGACGAAATTTTGAACGCAATTCTAGGATTTATTAAAAGGAAAATAGAAATAGGTTTCTAATTTTTTTTCTAAATTAGAGATTATATTAAAACAAACAAACCCAAAGACTAGTGGTTGCTAAGACCAAAAATTCCTAAATCTGAGTGGTCACCCTAAACATGAGTGGTGGCGTTGGGCAAAAACTTGTGAACTAAACTAGCTGAAAACATAGAAAACAGGAAAAGTGAGCCAGAATGAATTATCCAATGCCGGGATCGAGCCCTTGCTCCAAGCTTGGCGTATTGTCATCCGAGGGCTTATATCACAATGCGGAATGCTTTGCTGAGGTCACGAAGGAATGCCGCCGAAGGTCCACTGGCGCTTCATCGCTTTATTTCGCCAATGCTGCATCTTGTTGATGGCGCCATCGCTTTATTTCCTTGTGCTGCATCTCGTTGATGACGACCTTGATGTGCTCGATTCCTCACTTAATGGCATCTGTGGATTCCTCGAAAGCGTCCTTTTCTGCGCAGCAGGAGCATGTTGAAGAGAGCGGAGGTGGATGTGGAGAGTTTCAAGAGGAAGTGACACAGTCGCTCCCTCTGCCTCAGAAAAGGCCTTTGCGCTGACCTCCTGGTCTTAAGGATTGTTCTAATTTTACCCTTGAGCCGGGGTGGCTCCTTCGATTCTCCACTAGAATCTCTATAAAAATTGACCCACAGGTCTTTTCTGCTCCTCGCAGCCTCTAATCTCGATCGTTGTTCTCTCCATGATAGGAAAATAAAAATTCAGGATTCGGGGTTTCACAATCCCCGATGTCGCAAACCTTTTCTTTCCCGATTTCTCGATCTTCGATATCTCGAGGTGCTTCAACTTCTGCTAGTCCCCTGGGATAGACTTTTGAGTCCATATGACCTCCCTTTATACGACCATAGTCCTATCTCCTTATCAGGATTTCGGGGTTTCTGATGTCGAAATGTATGTGACCTCTTGTCCTCTGGATCCCCGATTCTCCGAATCCCGATATGACGTCACTAGGAACCCCTTCTTGATGTAGCCATGATCAACGACCGTGATCATATACTAAACCAACGGCTCCAGGTCTCCCTCGAGACTTCGTGACTTCAAATGCCGAAATGCATTTGTCTTCGATTTCCCCGATCTCTCGAATTTCGATTTCCCGATATGAATCTCCCCTTTCAGGATTTTCCCCGAAAGTCGAGATTGTTGCCATGCGTCCTCAAAGATGGACGACTCAGGTCTTCTTTGGGGTTTTCACCGTGGAGATTCCCGATCCCCCGTTATGATGAGATGACGTCAGTTGTGCCCCATAACGGAGCTTTCCCCCTTTTGGGATTTTGGACTTCTCAATTCCGAAACGCAAGTGTTTCCTGTCTTCAAGATCCGCGAAACGTCGAACCCCGTCTTCTTCGGATTTTCGACACGCGTCCCAAATGGATGGATGGTCCTGATTAAATCTTGGACTTCGCCAAATGCAAAGTCAAAAATAGTTACCTCTGTAAACCCCAGTGTCCGGATCTCCGAATTGGATGATCGCACGACACGCGTCCTTCCTTAAATCAATGGTTGCGATTCTTTCCCTGATTCAGGACTCATAAAGTCTCTAACTCTTGGTCTCTAGACTTCCGATATGTCGATGGTTCTAGATTCCTTCCACATCTCCCAATAGATGGACGGTTATGATTTATATCGGGGTTTTCACTATGGATTTACCCGATCTCCTGTCCACGGGATTTCCGATATCGCGAACTCCGACGCCTCGATATCTCGATACCTTCCGGGACCTTTTCTCGGCTTGAGAGGGTTTAAACCCTGTGCAACTCCTGTTAGATTGGACGGTTGATGGGTAAATACGTGAGGATCCAACGACTCACGATCTCTTGAGCTTGAACTTCGGACGTAGCCGTAACATCCTCGCTCCTTTATCAGATCAGACGGCTGGCGGGATTTCGCTAATCCTCTACACAGGATTCTGACCATCTGTTTCTTCCTCCTGATGATTTCTACGAAGTGAATCAAGGATTCTTCCCCGGATTTATCCACTTGTGACATAGAACTCCCGATGCCTTTTAATCACTCAAATAAACCAACCTCTTGTACTGCCTTCAATGGCTTCAAAAGATTTATCCTTCCTGAGCTCTCTTACGACTTCGAGCCTTAAAGAAGATCCTTGCACGCACTCCTTGTGGCAACCTCCAAACACTTGAAGTGTTGAATGCCCTTCGACCTTGCGCACGCTCTGCAGTAACGGTCTCTCAATACCTTACTTAGGTTCGAAATTCTGAGTTCTTCCTCGGCCTGCCCACTACTTGCATGGCTCCTATGTCTGACTGCACCTTTGTGTGAATATGAGAACAAACGCTATCTCTCCTGAGATTTCAGATATGAACCTCTGAACCTTTTGTCAACGCACTCCTTGCGGACAATTCAACTGCACTCCTTGTAGGAACTCTTGCTCAGATAGAGAAACAATTGAAACTCATTTCATTATCCCTTCCTCTCAGATTTCAAACATTTAACTAGAAATCATTCATACATAGCATAAAATCAATTGCATGACAGAAAGAGTAAAACATTCATGAACACAACATTTAAAGATGCATACACAGAGAAGATATGAACACCATGAGTCTGAATCACAACTTCTTTTTATTAATTGAGAAATTTTGTATATAGAGTCTGCTACATAGCTCTCTGCTTCTCTTCTATGCTCTCCTATGATGCTTTCTCCTTCTCTTCTATTCTATGTTACAATTACACAATGAGGGTGTCTATATCCATTTTCCCTCCACTCCTAAAACTATCTAATCAGATAATTCAAAGCTACCTACTAACATAAATGTTTTCTACCTACTATGGACGAGAGCGGATTGCTCAAGGTCCTTTACAATATATAAGTACGCCTCTCCTTAACTATCACATTTAAGTTTGGCGCATCCAAATCTTCAAAAGTTTTAAACAATTTATCATGTGCTCAAAATGTGTTGCGCTTGTCCCACGCTCGCTTGACGTTGACGATGCTCCTGCATCATACTCCCTCGCTTGAAAATTTTCATGGGATCCTATCCATGAGCTCTCACATGGTCTGCCCATGCTTCTGAATCTCTACTTTATTTTCCCAGCTGGCATCTTCAACTGGATGTCCTTTCCACTTGACCAATTATTCAAAGTATCGTTTCCTCCTGGTCTGCTGGCCAACTCTTTTGTCTAGTATGCTTTCCAAATGTGGCTTTTCTGCAACCGGCTTCTACTTTTTCCACTGAACCTCTAACTATTCATTGTTTGTTCCTGCTTCCTCAGCTTTGTATGGGTACAAATATGAGACATTGAATATCGGACAAATTTCGATCCCATTAGGTAATTCAATCTCATAAGCATTTTCCCCAAATTTCCTCAAGATCTTACATGGTCCGATTTTCTTCATCTTCAATTTATTATATGTTCCTCTCGGGAACCTTTCCTTTCTCAGGTGTGACAAAATCAAATCACCAACTTCAAATTGAAGTTGTCTCCTGTGTTGATCTACCCTTCGTTTATATTCTTGGCTTGAATTCTGTAAACGCTCCTTCACCTGGCTGTGAAGTTCCTTCATCGCTTATGCAAAATCTTCTGCACTAGCACTCCTAGTCGTGTTCTATTCTGAATCTCTTAATTCAGAAATTCTCCTTGGCTGCATGCCGTAGACAATCTGAAACAGACTCTGCCCTGTACTTCTGTTGATTGGATCATTATAAACAAACTCCACCTGTGGTAATATTTTGTCCCACTGGCTGTGGTGTTCTGTCACCGGGCTTCTCAACAAGTCTCCCAGACTTCTGTTTACCACTTATGTCTGTCCATCCATCTAAGGATGATAAGTTGAACTGAATGACAAGTTAGTTCCTAGCTTCTTCCATAAGGTCCTCCAGAAGTGTCCCACGAACTTAGTGTCTCAATCCGAAACTATGCTCCTTGGTAAGACATGAAGTCGAATGACTTCTTTGAAAAACAAATTCACAATGTGAGTTGCGTCACTGGTTTTCTGACATGGAATGAAGTGTTCCATTTTGGAAAATCTATCCACCACCACAAAGATTGAGTCAAATCCTCTTTGTGTTTTTGGAAAACCCAATATAAAATCCATGCTAATTGCATCCCATGACCTCTCAGGTATGGGCAATGGTTGATAAAATCCTGCATTGTGTCTCTTTCCTTTCGAATGCTGACAAATTCTGCATTTATCTACAAATCTCTTGACATCTGCTCGCATTCCTGGCAAAAAATATGACTCATTCAACTTTGCGAACGTTTTGTCATGACCAAAGTGTCCTGGTAATCCTCCACTGTGTTTCTCCTTTATCAGGTTCTCCCTCATGGAGCATTTTGGAATACAAATATGATTACTTTTAAACAGTAGTCCTTCCTGGATCATGTATTCTATCCATTGGCTTCTATCTCTGAGAATTGAACTCTTAGCTACTTCATATGCCTCCTTAAAATCTGGATCATCTTTGTACATGTCCCTGACGTCATCAAAACCTAGTGTTTTAACTCTGAACTCCTGCAACAACAAACATTTCCTGCTCAAAGCATCAACAACTTTGTTAGCAGTTCCAGAAATATGTTTAATCAGAAAAGTGAAATTTTGCATATATTCAACCCATTTAACATGTCTCTAATTCAACTTTTCCTGTTGAGTCACAAACTCTAGTGCATGATTGTCACTATATAAGACAAACTCTTTGGGAATCAAGTAATGCCTCCATTTCTTCAATGCCTGGATGGTAGAATAGAACTCCTTGTCATACGTGGAGTACTTCACCTTTGCTTCATTTATCTTCTCACTGGAGTATGCTATCGGCCTATCCTCTTGACTCAGGACTTCCCCTATGGAAAATCCACTTGCATCACATTTCACCTTAAATATCCCTTTGAAATCTGGTCAGACTAGATTTGGTTGCTCCATGATCTTCCTCTTCAATAAGTTAAAACTCTTTTCATCCTCTTCTGTCCAGTGAAAAGATTTGTGTCTTTTCTTCACTGTGTCCATCATCGGTGCACTAATTCCACTGAAATTCCTAATGAACTTTCGGTAGAAACTAGCTAATCCGTGAAAGCTTCTCACCTCAAATATGTTCTTCAGTGATGGCCAATTCTTGATCACTTCCACCTTATTTGGATCCATCATTAATTTGTCTACAAAAATAACAAATCCCAAATAAATGAGCTATGTCTTCATGAATGAGGATTTCTTCATGTTTATAAGCAACTTCTCTTGCTGTAATCTCTGCATCATTGTAGCCAAATGCTTCATATGCTCTGCCTTTGTTTTACTGAAAATTGGTATGTCATCTAGATACACAATGACAAATTTCCCGATGAATTCTTTCAGGACTTCGTTCATCAACCTCTTTAAGGTACTTGGCGCATTTGTTAAGCCAAACGACATAACAAGCCATTCATACAACCCTTCGTTAGTCTTGAAGGCTTCTTTCCATTCATCACCTTCCCTCATACGAATCTAGTGATAACCACTTTTCAAATCAATCTTTGAAAAATATTTTTCTCCACTTAAGCAATCCATCAAATCATCCGTCCCTGGTAATGGAAATCTATACCTGATGGTTATCTTGTTAATTGCTCTTGAATCAGTACACATCCTCTAGCTCTTTCTTTGGACTGAGTATTGTTGGAACAACACATGGGCTCAAGCTTTCTCTAACCAACCCTTTTTCCAACAAATCCTGGACTTGCCTTTTGACCTCTTTATTATCTTGCGGCGTTAGTCTGTACGCGGATTTATTTGGAAAACTGGCTCCAGGTATGAGATCAATATGATGACTCACGCTTCTGATTGGTGGTAACAAACGAGGTAGTTCGTCCACTATTATGTCAACAAACTCTTCCAATAGTTCCTGAACCTCTTCTGGTAAATCGTCCACTCTTGTGTTGGTCAAAAACATTCTTGGTTTCCTAACCACAATGAACTACGGTTCTGCCTTCTTATTGACCTCGGTAAGGATTTCCTTCCCATTCATGAGAAGTACAGTGTTACTTACTTCACGTTTCACTTCCTTATCTTTGATTGGAAGCAACATATGAGTTCTCCCATTCTTTTCTAGGGTGTATGTGTTCATCCTCCCATCATGAATCACATTTCTGTCATATTGCCATGGTCTACCCAGCAATAGATGACAAACATCCATAGGAATAACATCACATAGTATCTTATCATTATATCCTCCTATCTTAAATTCAACTAAACATTGTTTAGTGACCTTTACCTGATGTCCCTTTTGTAGCTATGAAACTCTATATGGACTCGGATGCTCACTCGTCTCTAGCTCCAGCTTTTCTACCATCTTTGTCGAAACGAGATTATACGTGCTACCACTGTCCACAATGACCTTGCATAACCTGTCCTTGGTTTTGCAAGGAGTCCGAAAAAGTCTGTTTCTTTGGGCCGAGCTCTCCACCTCCTTCTCTGGTGTCAAAAGAACTTTTCGCATCATCAGTGATCTTCCACCTTCAGCATCTTCTGCCTCAACATCTCGCCTTTGTGCTTCGGTGATGTGAGTCTCTCCACCCTCTTTCTTTTTATCTAGACATTCTTAAGATTTTTTTCCATTCTTTCCACACATGAAGCATTTTATCACTCCACCTCTTCCTCTTCCTCTACCTCTAGTATGAGGAAAAGTATTATTATCAGCATAATCTCCTCTCTGCTCAATATGTTGTCCTCCCTGCTCAGCATATCTCCCTCGCTGTGATCTTCCACCTCTCTCAGTTTGAGTCTGAGGTTTCTTCCAATCCTCCTTGGGCTTATGATTTTTATCTTAGGCAACTAATTTGCCCCTGGATTGACTTCTGCCTCGGCCTCTTTGACCCTGCTTTCATCTCAGCTTCTCTTCAGCTTTTAGAGCCATCTGATAAGCATCTTCCACCATTCATATGGTTACCATGCTCATCTCATGTTGAATATCATACCTCAGGCCATTTATGTACCTGGCAACATTTTCATCATCGCTTTCCCGATGACCTGCCCTGATGTTCAGCCTATAGAATTCTTCAGTGTATTCTTTTACTATAATCAGCTTCTGTCTCAGGTTCTGCATTCTCCTGAATAGAGTAATATGGTAATCCATGGGAATGAATTTTGCCTTCATCTTTGCAATCATCCTATCCCAACTCCTGATTTTCTGCTTGCCTTTGCAGCGTCTTCCAGCTTGTAGTTCATCCCACAATAATGTTGTATGTCCTTTCAACCTTCTGACAACATGCTTGACCTTCTTGTCTTCTTCGACATCTCCATAGTCGAAATAAGTATCCAAAGCTCTAATCCAGTCTAGAATCTCCTCTGCATCCAAGTTTCCCTCATAAACTGGAATGTCCATTTTCGCTCTTGCAACCATTCTTGAAATAGCTCTAATCAAACGTTCGTTTGTTGCATATTCGGCTGCAACTTCTTCTTCATGTTCAACCTCAATTTAACTTTCAGAATCACTTAGATTCCCAGCATTGACTGTGCGTCTTTGGGTTGTCTCCATGTATTCGAGTCTGGCTCGTAGATCACACATCTCTCTCCCCATGGCTGGATCAATCATCTGCCTACCTCTTCTTCTTGGTATTTCCCTTTCCTCTAGCGGATCGGGTGTTTGCATGTCTCTTCTTCTAGGCGGCATGGTGAAATGTTCATTTTCCTTACTACAGAAAGCAAAGAATCATTTATGTGCTCTGATACCAAACCTGACGCAGTCTCTCCCTATGCCTCGGTAAAGGCCTCTGCGCTGAGCTCCCGGTCTTAAGGATCGTTCTAATTTTACACTTGAGCCGGAGTGGCTCCTTCGATTCTCCACTGGAATCTCTATAAAAATTTACCCACAGGTATTTTCTGCTTCTCACAGCCTCTAGGCCTGATAACTGTTCTCTCCACGACAGGAAAATAAAAATTCGAGATTCGGGATTTCACAATCCCCGATGTCGCAAACCTTTTGTTTCCCGATTTCCCGATCTTTGATATCCCGAGGTGCTTCAACTTTCGCTAGTCCCCCGGGCCAGTCGTTTGAGTCCATACGACCTCCCTTTATATTACCACCGTCCTATCTCCTTATCGCTATTTCGGGGTTTCTGATGTTGAAATGTATCTGACCTCTTGTCCTCCGGATCCCCGATTATCTCTATCTCGATATGATGTCACTAGGAACCCCTTCTTGACGTAGCCACGATCAATGACCATGATCATCTACTAAACCAACGACTCCATATCTCCCTCGGGACTTCGCAACTTCAAATGACGAAATGCATTTGTCTTCAATTTCCCCGATCTCTCGAATTTCGATTTCCCAATATGACTCTCCCCTTTCAGGATTTTCCCTAAAAGTCGGGATTGTTGCCACGCGTCCTCAAAGATGGATGACTCAGGTTTGCTTCGGGGTTTTCACCGTGGAGATTCCCGATCCCCCGTTATGACGAGATGACGTCAGTTGGGCCCCATAATGGAGCTTTCCCCCTTTCGGGATTTTGGACTTCGCAATTTCGAAACATAAGTGTTTCCTATCTTCAAGATCTGCGAAACGCCGAACCCCATCTTCTTCAAATTTCTGACACGTGTCCCAAATGGATGGAAAGTCCTGATTAAATATCGGACTTCTCCAAATGCAAAGTCAAAAATACTTACTAGTGTAAACCCCGGTGTCCGGATCTCCGAATTAGATGATCGCGTGACACACGTCCTTCCTTAGATCAATGGTTGCGATTATTTCGCTAATTTGGGACTCATAAAGTCTCGAACTCTTGGTCTCTAGACTTCTGATATGACGATGGTTCTCGATTCCTTCCACGTGTCCCAACAGATGGATGGTTTTGATTTATATCGGGGTTTTCACTATGGATTTACCTGATCTCCTATCCACGGGATTTCTGATATCCCGAACTCCGACACCTCGATATCCCGATACCTTCGGAGACCTTCACTCGGCTTGAGAGGGTTTAAACCCTGTGAAACTCATGTTAGATCAGATGGATGATGGGTAAATAGGGGAGGATCCAATGGCTCACGATCTCCTAAGATGGAACTCCGGACGCAATCGTAACCTCCTCGCTCCTTTATCAGATCGGATGGCTGGCGGGATTTTTCTAATCCTCTACACAGGATTATGACCGTCTGTTTCTTCCTCCTGATGAGTGCTATGAAGTGAATCAAGGATTCTTCCCCGGATTTATCCACGTGTGACACAAAACTCCCGATGTCTTTTATTCACTCAAATGCACCAACCTCTTGTGCTGCCTTCAATGGTTTCAAAGGATTTATCCTTCCTGAGCTCTCTTACGACTTCTAGCCTTAAAGAAGATCCTTGCATGCACTCCTTGCGACAACCTCCAAACACTTGAAGTGTTGAATGCCCTTCGACCTTGTGAACGCTTTGCAGTAACAGTCTCTCAATACTTTACTCAGGTTTGAAATTCTGAGTTCTTCCTCGACCTGCCTGCTACTTGCACGACTCTTGTGCCTGACTGCACCTCTGTGTGAATATGATAACAAACGCTATCTCTCCTGAGATTTTGAAGACGATTCAACTGCACTCCTTGAGGGAAATTCAACTGCACTCCTTGCAGGAACTCTTGCTCAGATAGAAAAACAATTGAAACTAATTCCATTATCCCTTCCTCTTAGATTTCAAACATTCAAATCGAAATCATTCATACATAGAATAAAAGAAATTTCATGATAGAAAGAGTAAAACATTCATGAACACAACATTTAAAGATGCATACACAGAGA
Source organism: Picea sitchensis (assembly GCA_010110895.2). Lineage (NCBI taxonomy): Eukaryota > Viridiplantae > Streptophyta > Pinopsida > Pinales > Pinaceae > Picea > Picea sitchensis. The sequence goes on along the minus strand of SNQJ01S0066819.1, from coordinate 44,369 downwards.
AGATATAACACCATGAGTCTAAATCACAGCTTCTTTTTATTAATTCAAAACTTTTGTACATGGAGTCTGCTACACAACTCTCTGCTTCTCTTCTATGCTGTCCTCTGATGCTTTCTCCTTCTCTTCTATTCTATGTTACAATTACACAATGAGGGTGTCTATATCCATTTTCCCTCCACTCCTAAAACTATCTAATTAGAGAATTCAAAGATACCTACTAAGATAAATGATTTCTACCTACTATGGATGAGAGCGGATCTCTCAAGGTCCTTTACAGTATATAAGTATGCCTCTCCTTAACTATCACATTTAAGTTTGGCGCATCCAAATCTTCAAAAGTTTTAAACAATTTATCATGTGCTCAAACTGTGTTGCGCTTGTCCCACGCTCACTTGATGTTGACGATGCTCCTGCATCAGGAAGTTGGGGAGTCGGAGGAAGGAGCTAAAGGCACGGGGGC
>SNQJ01S0066819.1:3937-43899 GCA_010110895.2 Picea sitchensis | reverse complement strand
CACTTTGTGCTTATGGTTGTGATCGTGGTTTAAATTGCTTCCGCAAAAGTAATAGTAGAAGCGATTCTGTATTTAACAATAGCAGAACTTGTTAGATCAGGAGAATCGCAAGAATACATTAATTTGTATCAAAATTTCTACAGTGACAAGAGCCACTATTATAATGGTCCATATTGTTAGCATAGTTGAGTCTTGATATCTAGGTAAGAACCAAACCATCAATGTATTATAATTTTGTATCAATCTAGATGTAGAGGAGCAAGAGAGTGTAACATTGTCTCATATCCCGGGAGGAGCATCCTCTAATCACTTGTGTATGATAATTGAGTTGTGAGAATAAACTGACATGTTAATATAATTGGAGGCCCAAATTTTGAATATATATATATATGTATATCTTGTGTATTTAGTATTTTGGATGTATTGAATGTTGCTATGTATTATCTCTATGTCTGATATACTTAAATTTCTTCATTATGAATGGCGATGCAACCCTGTTCTCTTTATTCTTAGTTAGGAGATGTTCAGAACTGTTACAATTTTAATATATATTGTGCAAGACTAATATGAATATTGATAACTATGAGGTATGTCTAAGTATTATCCTTACCCTTCCCTCTCTTTCTTGTCTCGGTTGCACTTCAGGTGAGACTTCTTCCCTCCTAGGAATATGAAAATACCAACACTCTAGACTACTTCGGTACCTTTTTTTGGTAACTTGAGAAGGACCTTGGTCCGATCACTTTTACACCAAAAAAATGGTTTTGTTGTTGGGACCCTGTGCTTAAAAAGGAAACCTTTGAGGATAATGCTTCTGCGGATATATAGATCTGAGATTCGAAAATGGTGGGAGGGAAATTGTGATGCTTGTTAGCACTGAGAGTCACCCTCAGATTGAATGAGGATAAGCCCAGTACCCATCAAAATATTTGGTGGATGTTGGTTTTATGAATGGAGGTCAAATGGACAAAACTCAGAATAAGAATGATTTTAATCCAAGAACTAGACAAGAAATGCAGAGGGATGTGAGGGCCTCATTAAATTCAGGCAGTGATTGAGTTTAAGTGCGAGAAGAAGGAAGAATTACTGAGAAAGGTGGACAAGTATGCCATGGTAATATGGATTTCAAGAAGCTTGGTGAAGAAAAACCTAGGCTCAAGAACACTCTTGAACTTAGGCTTTAGACACTGAAATATGTTACAGAAACATAATGATCAAACCTACATCACAATTCAACTACAAAAACTCAACTGGATCCTCCATGCTTGAGCCTTTTAGTGTAAGAGGGAATAAAGTAACAAGGGTGTTGACTAAACCTATTCACAACTATACTGTAATCAAACCTACAATACAATAGAACTACAACTCTCGATTGGATCCTCCGTGCCCGAGTGTTTTAGCATAGTTTTTACAAAGATATGAGAGAAGTTGACTTCCATTAATGTGAAAGTCTCAAATCTGATACATAACCCGAGAACAGTTCTGGGATCAAAATATTACAAAATAGGGAGCTCTGCTCAACCGGTTGATGACCTTAACAAAATATCAAACTGATCTATTTATACTTAGACCAACCCACTACTGCCAGGAGTGTGACCTGGAAATAGCAGTCAAAGAATTTTTTCTGAACAGTTCTCTGTTAGACTACGCATGTTTCCCTATGTTAGACACAAACCCAGCTCAGCGAGGACCTGCAGAAACTGACCATCATTGTACCTTGCTGACAATCCGACCTCCTCGACCATAACTATCAATTCTTCCATTTATGGGCTGAGCTGAGGTTTCAGCTACCAACCCCTACCTCATTAACTAAATCTTCATCGGGATTAGAGCGCGACGAGATGGACGATCCACAGAAGACCACTTGTCGCAATTGGATTGGACGTCGAGGTCGTGGAATTCAACCCTCACTTATTGGCTGACTACTCCTTGGGGTTGGAGTGTGATGGGACAACTATCGAGTAGCCACTTGTTGACCCAAGATAGCGCATTATATGCGGATGTGCATATCGGGGCCGCGAAACGTGGTTTGGACCTTCACCACTTTCGAGCCTGATATGCACCTCCTGTCGACACATTGCCTCCCCACAAAACTACAGTTTCGATATTGGCCTGCCCCTTGGATTTTAACGTCCATGAATGTTGTAGCCCCAATATGATCAGTGACCATCGATCTAGAGGGGAGCTAAGATCTGGGTGCACCGACTACCTTAAGCTCCCCCGTAAAACTTTTATCAACATGCTCACTTTGGATTCCTTCCATCTACGGTTGGAGGTAGCACCACTTCAAAAATGCGCAAGGAAAACCCCCATTGTAATTTCCTTTTCATGCTTTGTGCATTGATGACTGTCACCTGCAAACTTGAACAATTGTATGTGATAACATTTGGCTCCATAGGGGATGGCATGCTCCCTGTGAGTTGCCAAGAACACACAGTTCCAATGCCTTAGCTTTTTGGGCTATGGAGTCTCTTATTTAAACATAAAATGAAAGGAAATGGTAATTACAATGGTGGAAATCCAATCATGTCTTAAACAAAATATTTTTTCAGAAAATGCCCATTGACAGGGCTGCCTAAAAATTCAGAGTCCTCCAAGCTCTACAACTTATAGGTGCTATTTGAAAATACTTCAGAGATCTTGAATGATCTAGTCCATAAGGCTTCAAATTTTCCATGTTTTCCTTTGTCCTTCTTGGGGGCGTCCCACTTGAGCACCAGATCTCCCAGATGGAAATGCTCCATGGTTTCCCTCTTGTCAAAGGCCTGCTTTGTTTTTTGTTGGTGATCATGAGATTTATCAAGCAGTTTCTCCCTGGTATGTTGTACTTCCACCAGTTGTTGTATCCTCCTAACCATATCATTGGGTTCTCCTTGATGGTCCTAGAGGAATTTTTCCACAGGCAGGGCAAGATGGGCAGGAAAAATGGCCTCCACCCCATACACCAACTGAAAAGGGGAAACACCTAGTGGCCTCTTTGTTGTGACCCTGTCAGCCCATAATGCAAATTTCATCTTTGAGTCCCAGGATTTCTTGTTATCTTCTAACAATTTCTTGATGATATTTATGAGGCTCTTGTTAGAGGATTATACTAAATTGTTTCCCTGAGGGTAGTAGGAAGTAGAATGGATTAATTCAATTCCATACTTCTCACAGAACTTGGTTAATGGTTCATCTCTAAAATAGGCAGCATTGTTTGTGACAATCCTGCTTGGACAGCCAAATATGGACATGATATCCTCAAGGAAGCTAATGATAACCTTGTGAGAGGCACTCCTTGTAGGGATAGCTTCTAACCATTTGGTAAAATAAATAATGGCAGTCAAAATCCACCTATGTTGGCCACTTGAGGCTGGGTGGATCTCTCCAATGAAGTCAATACCCCACTACTAAAAAGGTCCGGAAACCATTATAGGTTTCAAAGGCAAAGATTTGAGTTGTTGCCTTCCATCAAACTTTTGACATTTGACACATTCTCTAATATTTTCACAAACATTAGTAAAAAGGTTGGGCCAGAAATACCCATCTCTAAGGATCTTGTAAGTCGTGGTCCTCCAGAAATGTTGTCCTCCACATAAGCTATCATGAAAATATGATATGGCTTTTTGGGCTTCATGTGGATCTATACATCGTAACAAAACTCCCAGAGGGTCCTTCCAGTACAAAACCTGATCAATGAGGCAATATTTGATTTCTTTGAGCTTCAAATCGCTTGCCTTTTTTTGTCCAAACCATCAAGATGCCTTAACTTCTACAGAAAATATAGGATATCTTTATACCATGTGCATTCTACTAAGTTGAGGCTGATATGAGAGTCTTTATCAACAATCTCAGTTGGCTGATTTTTTGAATTTATGTTCATAAAATTTACCCCTAAAGCCTTGCAGTTTGATTCAGCCAGCAGCCTGGCTAAACCTTGGCCTTTCACTAGCTTGGTGGGTTTTATTTCTAGGTCAAACTCTAGAATTGTCGCCATCCATTTTCTTCTCTTCCCATCTATATCATGCTGGATCAATATTTATTTTACGGAGGATGAGGGAACATATGCAATCATTTTTTAATGTAGAATGTAGATTATGAAATCCTCGAGGGCTTTGACCAAAGCATATGCTTGCTTCTCCATGATATCATACCTTGTTTTTGCATCCTTGAGTGCTCTGCTGAAAAAGGAAATAGGATTCTCTAACCCCTCTGTATTTCTCTGTAGCAAAACAATAGCCAATGTATCAGATGAGGCAAAATAAAATATCAAAAATTATTTAGAATAGTCAGGGCTGATGAGCACAGGTTCTTCAGTCAAATCCATATTAATTTGGTCGAAATAATTTTTGGACTCAGCAGTCCATTTCACTTCATTCCCCTTCCTAATCATGGTTCTAATTTGCTTAACCAACTCAGCAAAATTAGAAATGAACCTCCTCAGAAAGTTGATTTTACCCAAGAAAGATTGAACCTCTTTCTTAGATATGGGAAGAGATAAGGTCTGGATGGCCTCCACTCTACTTGGATCAATTCTTACCCCTTCTGCTGACACAATATGCCCCAATAATTTTCCCTCTCTCATAGAAAACAGAGACTTCATTGGATTGAGGGAGAGACCAAATTTTTTGCACTTCAGGAAAACTCTCCTCAGATGATGAAAATGCTCTTTATCAGATCTTGAGAAAACTGTAATGTCATCCATATAGATGACTACAAAATTATCCTTCTCCTCAATGAAGGCAATGTCCATGGCTCGCTGGAAATTTGCTCCTGCATTCATCAATCCAAAGGGTATTTTGGCATACATGAATGTGCCCCAAGGAGTAGTGAAGGTTGTATTTTCTCTATCTTCAGGTAGGACATAGATATGATTGTAGCCAGAAAAACCATCAATCATGGACATCCTAGAAGATCCAGTCACTCTCTGCAAAATGTGCTCCATCTTTGGAAAGGGGTAGTTATCCTTTTTGGAGCTCCTGTTCAAATTTTTGAAATCAACACATAACTTGATTTCTCCATTCTTCTTCCTTACAGGCACCAAATTAGCCACCCATTCTGAAAATCTCAAGGGGATGATGATCTGGGCATCCAACAACTTTTTTACTTCCCTTTCCATAATAGGTAGCAGTGTGGGGTTTATTTGTATAAGTTTCTTCCTGAAAGGTTTGGTCTCTTCTTTCAAAGGGATTTTGTGTTCCATGATGTATGTGTCATATGTTCTTAAGTCTTCATATTTCCAAGCAAAAACATCAGTAAACTCCCCCAAAAGCTTGATATACTCAACCCTTTGTTCCTTTGACAAATTGGTAGACAATTTGACATACCTGGGATCCTCCTCTGTTCCTAAATTTCATTCATTCACAACAGCCTCTTTATTTGAACCTTTAACCTTCACAACTACATCATTGTTGTCAAACAATCTTTCCAAGGGGACTAGTCCCTTTAGAATATGGTTACTATGCAACTGACAAATATGATGGTCAACAATTTTATTCATGAAAGCATCAGCATGAGGGATTTCTCCAGTATATTGATCCCGATCAATATGAAAATCATAGAATTCATCCACAATGTCAAGAAATTTGTTTATGTCAAGATCATCCTAAAAAACCTTCCAATGTTTGACATTGTCAGGAATAGAGGGTATGTATTTTACTTCCACCTCATACTTGAGATTTGGGGGCAAAGGGACCCTGAAATTGATTGCTGAGACAACCAATGAATTTTCCATAGAGTTATTCTCTCTTGGAACAAATGAGATATTAAAATCCAAGAAGAAATTTTCAACAAGATCCCACACTTCGTTTTTGTAGGCCCTTAACCTAGGGTGCTTAGCCTGATACAAATTTCTGACCTGATGTACTATCAACTAAGAATCCCCATATACCACTAGCTCCTCAATCTTCATGTCTTTGGTAGATCTCAACCCCAAAACAAGAGCTTCATATTCTGCAACATTATTTGTTGTCTCAAATTCCATCTTATAAGACAGTGATATGGTCTCTTGGGTAGGGGAAATGAAAACTACCCCAGCTCCAACACCTTCTTTGGAAGAGGCTCCATCAAAAAACATTTTCCAAATAGATGCATTGGAAGGAGGGTCTTCACAAGTGGTGATGGGATGATTTCTGATTCCAATGGTTGCTTGAGGACCATCGGTAAGTTGTAGCATATTGGTTCCCAGATCGGTGTCTACTGCAAAAATGGGATGGTTGGTCAGATTTGCTTCATCAATGATGATGTAAGAAAGTTGTTCTTCCCTATAAAGCCTTATTTTTTCTCCTCCAAACACAGGAATAGTGGCATATGAAAGATCCATTTACAAGGTTCCCCCCAATATTTTTATCCAAGATCTAGACAGCAGCATCCCAAACTTGGGGGGGACATCAACCACTACGATATCCATGACCACACTCTTTATTGGAAATTGGAACAAAGACATAGCCAAGTCCTTAATAACCCTAAGGCACTTCACCTTCCTGGAATCAAATGAGTACAAGTCATGATAAGTCTTTGTGACCTCCAATCGAAGCTCCTCCATGACAATATTAGGCATAATATTATGAGATTCCCCTGAGTCCATCAAGTTGTTGTGCAACACCTTATCATGGATGTTCAATGATGTATAGAAAGGAGGGGAGGATTCATCTCTATCCTCAACCAAAGGTCCCATTATGATAGTAGGATTTTCATCTTGTAGGTTGACTAAATCAGTGGAATGAGATGAAGGTTCAAGTTGTAGCACTTTGGAGAGGTACTTATTGAAATCCTCATTTTTAACTAGCTCTAAGAAAGGCACGGTAATTTTAATCTTTTGGATCTCATTCTCAAAGATAAAACAATAGGGAGGCTTCAGAATCTCCTTCACCTCTGGGACAGGGTTCTTGATCGCTACTTGGGGATTCTGTGTCTCCTTTTCTTTGCTGCTAGTTTCCACCTTCTTAACAGGATGCTCTGTTCTAGTAGGCTACTCAAGACTATCAGGATTTCCCTATTTCTTTTTGGACCTGATTTTATATCTATTTGGTTGGCTACTAGTCCTTTCCCCTTTGCTCATCTCATTTAGTTGTTTATCCATGAGGGACTCTTCATATGTGAACTGAGTTAAATGAGGAAATGAAGAGGTGTCACCTAGGAAATGGATTTCAGGATCTGCATATTCTTCCTCTCCTTCATCAGTAACTAGATTATTTTGGAGAGGGGTATGGATCTTTTGATCATTCCTATTTCTTTGATCTCTCTGGATGATCCGAGGGGTGTTATTTGGTCTTCTGAAATTGCCCCTGTTATCAGTATTTTGAGCTCTCTTATAGCCATGTTTCCCTTCAAAATTCAATTTCTCCATTTCTGTAGAAAGTGATTTAACTAGTTTAGTCAGCTCATCAACCTGAGGGTGGGAAGCAGAGGAACCAGAGGTTGAAGCTTCAGACTTTCCTTTTCTTATGTCTCTATCAACCTTACTCCTAATTTTGTCGACTACCAGAATGTTGGACTCTACTTCAAGGGATACATCTTGCATATGATCCAAGGAGGTAGCTCTTATTTCTCTCAGCAAGAGGAAGAACTCAGGGTCAAAGGCACTAGCATAAGTGATCTTGGCAGAGGTTTTAGTAGGATTAATCTCAGTGGGGATATTATTGTACATTTTATTAAATCTCTTAGAGAAGTCTGAGAAAGATTCCCCTTTTTCTCTCTTAAGAGATCTGAACTTTGTGATGTAATAAAGGAAGTCTTTTTTATCCCCCCAATGTATTGCAAATGCACCATCTAGAGATTCAATCCATCCAATAGATACAAGAGTCATACTCTTGAACCATTTTCTAGCCTCACCATCAAGGCTCTGTACAAAAAATCTCAACCAGACATCTTCATTTTCAATATTAATATTATATGCATAACTGTAGAAAGTTACAAGGTCCTCTTCAGTAGTTATGTCTTCCTCTCCTGTAAACTTGGGCATGTACTCGAGGTAATCTCTATTTAGGAGGGTATTCATAGGCTGAGGCAAAACAAGAGGGGCATACCTAGCAGCCACTATGGAATCCATTCTATTTCTGGGAAGATTAGCACCTACCATTGGGATGTGGACTGTAGGAGAACTAGGGGGGATGGGATTTGGACAGGTGAGACTGGGACTGTGTTTCTAGGGGAGAAAGGAAAATGAGTTCCCCCCTCTTTAGATGTAGCAACTATGATAGGAGGAGGAGTAGGGAGACCCAAAGTAGGAAAATTTTCTAAGCTTCCGGGTCTGAACCACTTTACAATCTCAGGGGAAACAAGAGTGTAAAATCTTTCTTCTAAATGAGGCCTAGAAGGGGAGAATTCAACAAGAAAACTACCAAAATTTAAACTTCTGGAAACTCCAACAAATGGTATAGCAGGAGAATTAGATCCAACTGCTGGAGTTTTGAAAAAAGAATCATACAAATTACCAGAATCACCTGATACAGCAGTTGAAATCCCTTCTTCAGGGGTCTTTCCTTTTCTAATAATCCTTTCTGGGTCAACTTCAGGTGAAACCAAAGGAAACTATGGGGTATACCTTGTGTGTCTACTTTTTGGAGCCACAACTAAAACAATGGAGTCGTTAGGTGCAATTTGAAATATTCAAGTTACTAATTTCTGATGCACCTTCAGAATCAGAATTTCTTTGCCGTTCTATCCCAGGGAAATGTCTTCAATTCATTCCCCGACAACGACGCCAAGAAATGTTAGCACTGAGAGTCACCCTCATATTGCATGAGGATAAGCCTAGTACCCATAAAAATATTGGTGGATTTTGGTTTTATGAATGGAGGTCAAATGGACAAATCTCAGTACAAGAATGATTTTACTATAGGAACTGGACAAGAAATGCACAAGGAAGTGAGGGCCTCATTAACTTCAGTCAGTGATTGAGTTTAAGTGCGAGAAGAAGGAGGATTTAGTGAGAAAGGTGGACAATTATTCCATGGGCATCCGACTTTCAAGCAGCTTGGTGAAGAGAAACCCAGGCTCAAGAACACTGTAATATCCCTCAGCCGAACCCAATTATAAATGTAAAAACATGTATACTTAAGACGGTGAGCTATTTAGACATCATTTGGTAATGCAACTTTCATGGCATAGTGCGTGCAGGTATTGCACAATAAAATGATATAGTATGCACATTCCCAGATACAGCGTGCAGTAACTAAAGTGCGTGCAACCTTGAAGTCAGCAAATACCGCGCACAGTAACTATAGTGTGCGTAGTATTAAGGTCAACGAACCTTTATGTATATGATATGTATTATAGGTTGGTGAGCCAGTATTGTAAGTTGGGATGCTTATGTTTTGGAATCAGGCTGAGCGCCTAGATGTTAAAGGCCAGTGCGCCTATTTTGTATATGTCTCATGATTAATATGAAATACATCATTGCGCACAGACCGACCACGATAAAAGAGATAGGGGACTAGATTCCACCAATTAGGGAAAGGGAGGGCCTAAAGTTAAGAACAGGGCTAAGCTAGAGAGATTAAAGCCGAAAAGAAATATTATATTAATATTTCTTAAAAAAATAATGTACGGATAATTAATTCATCCTAAGTTCCAAAGTGGGGGACAAGTGTACTGAAGTAGCTTCCAACATGACAAGTGTCAAGTTGGAGACATGCATACTTATTGTCGAGACTTAGTTCCTTTGGGGGGATCTTCCATTGTTTGGGGGGGAAATGCAAAAGGAATTGCTTAGAATCTTACAATTTTTCTTTTGACCACTGAACCATTATCCCATATACATTTCGTCAGTCATTGACCTATCCTAGTATCTTTCTACCACCGTACCTAGACTAGTTCGATAGACATTCCTGTTGGTGTACCTGTCAACATTGGGGGCCGGATTGAAGAGGCGGGTTGTTAGGCCCTTGAGAAATTCTCCGAGTGAGAGAATTGTTAGGGATCGATTTCCTGAAGGTGATAAACTAAAACTACAGCGATCTGAGACTTCCGATCTGGCCTGTTGTTGCAACCCTAGAAGGGAAGTGGGGCAACTGAAGGACTGTTGAGCAGAGAAGGGGCACACTTCCTTGGGTGGGACAAGCATGTGGGGAATGAGAGGATATAAGTTGTTAGTTGAGTGAACACCTGAGATGGAGTCTTTCCGATTGACCGTGAACCATTATCCTGGTTAGGAATCACTTACCCAGGTGGAGTCTAGTCCCAGCTCAGGGGTGACTCACTGTTGAGAGTGATGAATAGTGTAGTCTAAGGCTGGGAAGTTCGTGGATGGTCTTCACATAGTTGGTGACATTCCTACTAAGATAAGTAACAATTGTGTTATGAATTCATATACTGCATTGTTATTTATGTGTATATTTTAGGGTGTTATGGCATGTGTAACTATAATTGCCAGTATGTTTAAGGGTATTCCCCTATATAGGATGTATGTCTGTGTTTATTGTCGATTCAGTATGAAATTGTATGATTATAGAATGTGATGATTTGTTTGCGTTTATATGTAACGCTTCTGCAAGAGTGTTGTATGTTTATGTGTAATTGCATGCAGTTTGATATATATATAGATGCTTGTGTATATATGTCTGTAGCAGTAAAATTTTAAGTCGCACTGCTCAAATGAACCTGGGTATGTTACGACCTATTCCATAGAGAGAGAACAGTAAGAGTTCTCTGATGTAGCGTGACCCGGACAAGGGGTGTCCAGGTACGTTACAGTATGGTATCAGAGCATCAGTTTTCAACACTGAACCTGGATGGGCCAAACGAGTTGAATTGAAGAAAAATTTACAATATGGTATCAAAGGATTAATTTCGAAGTGACCAAATTTTCAAGTCACAGAGAGTCCATGGAAAATTTTGGCACTGCGTGGGAAGTGTCAGTGTGTAGAAGCGCCCGATAAATTGTGGCATTGCGTGCAAGAATATCATGCGCAAACACACGTGTTAAAATTAGCATTGTGCAGTGAGCACACACATTGTAATGATGCAAAGTGGTGTGTGCGATATTACAAAATACAGAGGAGTTTGGTAGATGCGCACACAGTATGAGTATCAGTTGTATCGCAACAGGGTAGTCAAAGGTTCGCGCAGCTGATTGTGCATGGTAACGACAGAGTATTCAATGGGACATACAAATTATTGTGCGTGGTGAAGCATAATGAACCTTGGCATGGTGCAATGCATAGAGTGAAATGCATGTAGAATATCAGTGTGCGATACAGAAAACAGTGTGCAGTGGATATTGGCGCGCAACACAGAAGTAGTGTGCGCAAGTTATTGGCGCGATGAAGAGGAATGGTATAGTGGATGCAAGTGCACGGAAGCACGATTTACCTTATGGAGTTACTGTGCACGATAAATAAGGATGTGTAGGTTGAATTTAGGTGCGCAAAGTCATCTAGGAGACTAATTAAGACGACGAGTCTAAGTTTAATGGAAATTTTTCATGGTATTGGAAGAAAAGAAATACCCAACTGCGTTGGAGTATTGTTTAAATGGAATCAATCATATGAAATGAATTCTGATTTTTATACTTCTCCGATTCAAACAAATGAAAGTGAAAAATAAGATTACAAGAAATGCATAATATAAAAAAAAAAAAGATTCATGTCACCATCAATTAGAATCTTGTCATAAGCAGTACAAAATCCGCTTCTGCACTTATATATTCATTTTTAGTCCCAAAATTACAAAAAGGGAATGATGCAAAATAGTAGATGTCCTATTTTAAGCGGACCTTTTATGAACAGGTCTATCATCTTTGGTGCCCTTACCTTTGCCACCATCTGTCCAAAAAATTGTTGAAATATACTTAATTTTATTCAAGGACTCATTTCAGCTTAGCAAGCTCCTCCTTAAAAGTATCTAACCAGACCATTTGATTCTCTCCAACACTTTCAGCCGCTTCAGCGACGGGTTCTTTCTTCTGTCACTTGATCTGTTTCTTCTTAGAAACTAGTCTATTGATAATCAAATCTCTCATAATTGGATTCAGCCTGACTTCCAATTCTGAGTCTGTGGCAGGTTCTGTGTGGAATTTAGTCGCTAGAATCTGCGTAACCGCCTTTTCCTTCCTGCTTGTGGGAAAAGCTAGTATGTTTCCCAAATAACCAGTCTCATTGGATTTAGCTTGGTCCATATACTTCAGTTTTGTGGACGCCGAAATACTTTGCAGAGATTAGAAGGTCAAGCAAGTTTGGAGACTATTCTGTTTAAGGAAAAGATGAGACTTCCATACCCGAGAGCTGGTAATTATAGAGTCTCAATCATGAACTACTGACAAACTTGTGAAAAAGTATGATGGGTTTCCATGCTCATCTAGTCCATTTCAAATGATTAATCTTTTGAGTTTGTTACATGGCGGCATTCACTAACTTCCTATGGCTGTGAAGTACCGAACAAGTGAGACAGGGTGATCTGACTAATAGTCACCCATCCCATGAATGGTGGATTTGACATATTGAAGCGCGTGACATCAGAAATTTAGCAAAAGTGGTTTCATCAAATCGCTTGCACTCGATGTATCTCTACGTGATGATGTAGTTCTTACTAAATTTTCAAGACTTGGATAAAAATAAAAATAAATAATAAAAAATCATGGTGATAACACCAGAGAATCAGAAGAAATAATTTTGGTGTGTTTACTGAACCGAAATGGTTCATGTTCTCCTTGAATTGATGATTTAGTTAGCCTGATAAGTTTTAATGGCTGCACATTTTGCAGAATTAACAACAACTAGATTAGATCAGATCAGTACAGAATCCATAGTAATGGAAGAGACACGGGAAAATTACAGTCAGGAAGATGAGAGCAGAGGGATGAATGTCCATTTGGACATTGAAGGAACAAAATCCAATGGACATGGAGAGGAAAGGAATGAATATCTGAATATGGCAGAGACCATTAAAAATATGCAAAAGGATGTCCAAAGCCATAAAGATGATAATGAAAGGCTTATGAGAGACAAATACCAACAGGATGACTTCAACATGAAGTTATTGCAGAGTCTGAACAAAATAGAAAAGAAATTGGAAAAGGGAAGTAGCTCAAGAAAATCTGGAAATCACAAACCTTCGGATGAGAAAAATAAATCAGGAAGTGTTAGCAGACACCACCATAACTCCTTGAAGCATTCCAATAAAAGAACAGGCAGTAGCACAAGTCCATCCCCTATCAGAAAGCATAAGAGGTCTGGGGTGGACGAGCTACGAGGAGAAATGAACAAAATCAAACCTCCTACTTTTGATGGTGATCACAAGAAGGACGAAGACGTATAAACATGGTTGATGGGCATGAGAAAGTATTTTCAATTGCGCAATTATTCTTCTCATGCAGAGGGTATAATTTCCATCTATCAACTCAAAGGAAACAGATCCATGTGGTGGTATTAGCTTGTGCAGGTGCAGCACATGAAAGAGAAAAGCATTACTTGGAAGGAATTTAAGAAGTATTTTGAGAAGAAATACTTAACTAAGAAATATTATGACAAGAAAATGAAAGAGTTCTTTGAACTCAAGCTCGGAAGCATGACCATAGAAGAATATGAAAGAAGGTTCCTATAATAGTACGTCTCTTTCATGAAGGATAAGACAATTAAAATTCAAAGGTATTTGAGTGGATTGCCAACGTTCATCAGTGACAAAATGTAGTATGATGATCCCAAGACATTGGAAGAGATCATAAGGTGAGCTAAATGCCTATATGATCAACAGAAAGCAAGACCAACTTTCCAAAAAGCTTGGGAAGACAAAAATAAGTTCAAGGTGGATCAGAGGAAGAAAGGATTTAAACCACCATTCTTTAGAAATAGTCCACAGGGACCACAAACTCCTAAAGAACCCAAAATGATAGAGGCAGAAAGACAAAGACCAAGGCAACCACCTATTCAATGTCGGGGTTGTAAAGGAGATCATAGATTCAGAGATTGTCCTCACAGAGGTGAAAAAGGAAGGATTGTTTATAATGTACAACAAGCTAAAATAGTGAAGGACATGGGCAGAAATGTGCCAAGGATCTATGCAGCCCTGGATAACCAGAAAGAAGAATATCAGTCACACATGATTGAAGTGGAAGGTATGATTAACAACCAAACCATTGCTATTTTAATTGATTCAGGAGCTAGTCATAGTTATATAGATCCTAAGATGGTATAAAGTTTGCAATTGCCAAGAAGCAAGCATGGGAAATCTTGGTTGGTACAGCTGGCTACAGGAGACAAAACAAAGGTTAATGAGATGGTTAAGTCATGTCTCATGGACATGAATGGACTGAACACCAAGGTAGATTTGAACATCTTACCTTTAGGTTCCTATGACTATCTAATTGAGATGGATTGGTTGGACCCACATCATGCTCTACTAGATTGTCATAAAAAAGCATTCACTTGCTTGCATGAGGAAGGAAACCAAAGGAGAGTGTAGGGAATTCCCAGGGCAGTAACCATTAGAGAAATTTCAGCATTGTAGCTGAATAAATGTTATAGAAGAGGATGCCAAATTTTTTCATCTCATATGGAGGAGACACCTAAAGAAAAGGTGCCAAATTTGGAGGATTATGCAGTCCTGAAATTTTTTGAAGATGTATTCAAGGAGGTACCGGGACTACCCCCAAAGAGAGATATTGATTTCTCTATAAATCTGACACCAGGAACATCTCCCATGTCCAAGACTCCTTATAGAATGAGTACATCAGAATTGAAAGAGTTGTAAATGCAGCTTGAAGAACTTTTGAATAAGGAGTATATATGCCCAAGTGTGTTACCTTGGGGTGCTCTAGTCTTGTTTGTGAAAAAGAAAGATGGAACATTAAGATTGTGCATTGATTTCAAACAGTTGAATAAAGTGACTCTAAAGAACAAGTATCCTCTGCCAAGGATCGATGATCTCTTTGATCAATTGAAGGATGCAAAGATCTTTTCAAAGATAGATCTCATATCAAGATACCATTAGTTAAGGATTAAAGAATAAGATATCAACAAGACCGCCTTCAGGACAAGGTATGGTCATTATGAGTTCACAGTGGTGCCATTTGGGTTGTCGAATGCACCAGTTGTTTTCATGTGCTTAATGAATGGGGTTTTTCGAGAATATTTGGACAAGTTTGTCATTGTCTTTTTGGACGATATTCTTATATATTCTAAGTCAGAGGAAGATCATGAACATCATTTGAGAATGGTGTTGTAATTATTAAGGGAGCATCAGTTGTATCCCAAATTGATCAAGTGCTCATTTTATCAGAAACAAATTCATTATTTGGGGCATATCATTTCAAAATATGGCATAGCAGTCGATCCTGAGAGGATAGAAGCCATTAGAGAATGGTCAACACCAAAGAATGTGACAGAGGTCAGATCATTCATGGGCCTTGTGGGCTACTACAGGAGATTCATTTGAAGATTCTCAAAGATAGCACAACCAATCACTTCCTTGCAAAGAAAGGGTATGAAGTTTCAGTGGACATCGAACTGTGAAAGGATTTTCCAATATTTTAAAAACATATTGACAAGTGCTCCAATACTAAGGATTGCAGACCCAAATGAAGACTTCATTGTATGCACAGATGCATGTAAAGAAGGACTTGGTGGATTCCTCAGTCAAAATGGATTTGTGATATGCTATGAATCAAGGAAGTTGAAGGAGCATGAAGGAAACTATGCCACTCATTATTTGGAGTTGGCAGCCATAGTGCATGCCTTGAGGAAATGGAGACACTAACTCATGGGAAAAAGGTTTGAACTAAGAATAGATCACAACGGTATGAAATATTTATTTGATCAGCCCAACCTAAATGCAAGGCAAATCATATGGTTAGAATTTCTAAGCGAATACAATTTTGGTATAAAGCATATCAAGGGAAAAGAGAATAAAGTGGTTGATGCACTTAGTAGGAGGGTGCATGAGCTACATGCTACAACCATTAGCATGTATCAAACTAATATTAAAAACAAGATTATGGAGGCTGCAAATATAGACATGCAGTACAGAGAATTGGTAGCAAATCTACAGCAAGATAAGAAGCCACAAAAGATGGAAACTTATAAGTTGGGAATAGATGGAATACTGCTGCACAAGAATAGAATTTTTGTACCAAATGTCCAGGACTTGAAACGAATAATTTTGCATGAGATACATAATGTTCCTTATGCAGGGCATCCTAGATATCAGAAAACAGTGGCAGTGGTCAAGAGCCAATAATTTTGGCCAGGTATGAAGAGAGAGATCATTGAATACATCGCTAGATGTATGGAATGCCATAAAGTTAAAGCTGAGCATAGGCACCCAGCAGGGCTGCTACAACCTTTTACCATTCCTGAATGGAAGTGGGAAGTGGTAACAATGGATTTTATTACAGGATTACCCAAAACAAGAAAGCTACATGATTCGATCATGGTGGTGGTGGACAAGCTTACAAAACCTGTCCATTTTATTCCACTAAAAACTGCTCACAAGTCAGCAGATGTTGCTGATATTTTCATAAAGGAAGTGGCAAGATTGCATGGAATTCCTAAAACAATTGTGTCCGACAGAGACCCGAAATTCACCTTGAATTTATGGAAAGGATTAGTCAAAGGATTCAGAACGAATCTGAACTTTAGTGCAGCTTATCATCCTGAGTCTGATGGACAGAAAGAAAGGGTGAATAGAGTCATAGAAGATATGTTGAGGATGTATGTGATGGATAAACCATCAAAATGGGAAGACTATCTACACTTGGTAGAATTCTCTTACAACAATGGGTATCAGGCATCTTTGAAGATGATCCCATTTGAAGCACTTTATGGCTAAAAGTGAAATACTCCAGTGAGCTAGGATAATCCAGTTGATAGGACGGTAGTTGGGCCAGAGTTGCTCAAAGAAATGGAGGATCAAATGATAAAAATTAAGAAGAATTTGAAAGTTTCCCAAGACAGGTAGAAAAGCTATGATGATAAGAACAGAATCCACAGATAATTCAAATTGGGTGATCATGTTTTCCTAAAAGTGAAAGCCAACAAAAGTTCCCTGAAGCTGGGAAGTTGTGCCAAGTTGGCAGCTCGATTTTGTGGACCATTTGAAATCCTAGAGAGGATTGGTCCAGTTGCTTATATGATTGCATTTCCTGCATCTATGTCTACTCATAATGTATTCCATGTATCATTGCTAAAGAAATATATACCTGATGCTAATCATGTTATTGATTGGAATGTGATTCAGGTAGAGCAAGAAGGCGCTTTTCAAGTGCATCTGGTACGAATTCGGGACCAAAAAATCAAACACCTACGGAATCGAGACATAAGGCTTGTAAAGGTCCAATGGACCTGGTACGGTCATGAGGACGCTACTTGGGAGCATGAGGATGCAATGCAGGTAGAATACCCACATCTTTTTGAGAATTTTTGAAATTTTTGTTGTATATGGGTACATGATGCACTGAGGACAGTGCATAAATAAGGGGACGGGATTGTAATATCCCTCGTCCAAACCCAATTATAAATGTAAAAACATGTATACTTAATCTGGTGAGTTGTTTAGACATCATTTGGTAATGCACCTTTCATGGCATAGTGCGCGTAGGTACTGCATAGTAAAATGATGTAGTATGCACATTCCCGGATACAACGCGCAGTAACTAAAGTACGCACAACCTTGAAGTCAGCGGATACCGCGCACAGTAACTAAAGTGCACGCAGTATTAAGGTCAACGAACCTTTGTGTATATGATATGTATTATAGGTTGGTGAGCCAGTATTATAAGTTGGGATGCTTATGTTTTGGAATTAGGCCGAGTGCCTAGATGTTAAAGGCCAGTGCACCTACTTTGTATATGTCTCATGATTAATATAAAATAAATCATTGCACACAGTATGACCACAATAAGGAGATGGGGGAATAGATTCCACTAATTAGGGAAAGGGAGGGCCTAAAGTTAAGAACAGGGCTAAGCTAGAGAGCTTAAATCCGAAAAGAAATATTATATTAATATTTCTTAAAAACATAAAGTACGGATAATTAATTCATCCTAAGTTCAAAAGCGGGGGACAAGTGTACCGAAGTAGCTTCCAAAATGACAAGTGTCAAGTTGGAGACATGCATACTTATTTCCGAGACTTAGTTCCTTTGGGGGGATCTTCCATTGTTCAGGGGGGAAATGCGAAAGGAATTGCTCAGAATCTTACCATTTTTCTTTTGACCACTGAACCATTATCCCATATACATTCTGTCAGTCATTGAGCTATCCCAGTATATTTCTACCACCGTACCCAAACCAATTCGATAGCCATTCATGTTGGTGTACCTGTCAGCATTGGGAGCGGGATTGAAGAGGCGAGTTGTCAGGCCCGTGAGCAATTCTCTTAGTGAGAGAATTGTTGGGGATCGATTTCCTGAAGGTACTAAACTGCAGCTATAGTACTCTGAGACTTCTAGTCCGGCCTATTGCTGAAGCCCTGGAAGGGAACTGGGGTAGCCGAAGGACTATTGAGAAGAGAAGGGGCACACTTCCTTGAGTGGGACAGGCATGTGGGGAATGAGAGGCTATAGGTTGTTTGTTGAGTGAACACCTAAGATGGAGTCTTTCCTACTGACCATGAACCCTTAGCCTGGTTAGGAATCCCTTACCCGGGTGGAGTCTAGTCCTAGCTCAAGGGTGACTCACTGTTGAGAGTGATGAACAGTGTAGTCTAAGGCTGGGGGGTTCGTCGACGGTCTACATGCAGTTGGTGGCATTCCTACTAAGATAAGTACCAATTATGTTATGAATTCACATATTGCATTGTTATTTATGTGTATATTTTAGGGGGTTATGGCATGTGCGACTATAATTGCAAGTATTTTTAAGGGTATTCCCCTGTATAGGTTGTATGTCTGTGTTTACTGTCGATTCAGTATGAAATTGTATGATTACAAAATGTGATGATCTATTTACGTTTATATGTAATGCTTCTGCAAGAGTGTTGTATGTTTATGTGTAATTGCATGCAGTTTGATATATATATATATATATATATATATATATATTCTTGTGTATATATCTCCGTAGCAGTAAAATTTTAAGTCTCACTCCTCAGTTGAACCTAGGTATGTTATGACATGTTCCACAGAGAGAGAACAATAAGAGTTCTCTAACGTAGCATGACCCAGACAAGGGGTGGTCAGGTATGTTACAAACACTCTTGAACTTAGGCTTCAAAGACTGAAATATGTTACAAAAACATAATGATCAAACCTACATCACAATCAAACTACAACAAATCGACTGGATCCTTCATGCCCAAGCCTTTCAGTGTAAGAGGGAATAAATTAACAAGGTAGATGACTAAAATGGGTCATAGCTATACTGTAATCAAACCTACATTACAATAGAACTACAACCCTCGACTTGATCCTCCATGCTCGAGTGTTTTAGCACAGGCTTTACAAAGAGGTGAGAGAAACTGACTTCTATTAATGCGAAAGTATCAAATCTGATACATAACTCGAGAACAGTTATGGGATCAAAATATTACAAAATAGGGAGCTCTGCTCAACCAGTTGATGACTTTAACAGAATATCAAACTGGTTTATTTATATTTAGACCAGCCCACTAATGCCAGGAGTGTGACCTGGAAATATCATTCAAAGATTTGCATCTGAACAATTCTCTGTCTGACTGGGTGTGTTTACCTATGTCAGGCGCAAACTTGGCTTAGCGAGGACATGCAAAAACTACCCATTGTTGTACCCTGCTGACAGTTCGGCCTCCTCGGACATAACTATCGGCTCTTCCATTTATGGGCTAAGTTGAGGTTTCAGCTACCAACCCCTACCTCATTAACTGAATCTCCATTGGGATTAGAGCGCGATGAGATGAATGATCTGCATAAGACCACTTGTCACAATTGGATTGGATGTTGAGGTCGTGGAAGTCAACCCTCTCTTATTGGTTGACTGCTCCTTGGGATTGGAGTGTGACGGGACAATTGTCGGGTGACCACTTGTCGACCCGGGATACGACGTTATATGTAGATGTGCATATCGGGGCTGTGAAAAGTAGTTTGGACTTTCACCACTTTCAGGCCCGATATGCACTTCCTGTCGACACATCGCCTCCCCACAAAACCATAGTTTCGATATCAGCATGCCCCTCATATTTTAACGTATGCGCATGTTGCGGCCAAGATATGATCAACGACCATTGATCTAGAGGGGAGTTGATATCTGGTCGTTCCGACTACCTTTAGCACCCTTGCCAAAGTTTTATCCGCCCGCTAACTATGGAGTCCTTCCATCTGTGTTTAGAGGTAGCACCACTTCGAAAATGTGCAGGGAAAAATGCCATTGTAATTGCCTTTGCCTTCTTTGTGCACTGATGGCTATCACCTGTGAACTTGAACAATTGTATGTGATAAAAATTCCTTTATATGGAAGGAAGAAGATTTGTGAGGTAAAACTGACAAGGATACAAGATATTATGTATTTTATTCAGAAAGATTGAGTGACAAGTATGAGATATTCTGGGTAAAATTCATGGAAGAACTATTCCATTGGATAGATTGGCTCGAAGAAGCCCCAAAATTCCAAGAATGCATCAAGAAGATGTGTCCTTGGGATACAAAGAATACCACAAAACTTCATCAGTTGGATCACCATATCACGTGAGCAGTTGATTTCTAGGTTAATACGACTCTGGAGGGATACATCATAGAATTTGCAGCTAAGAATCACCAATATTTTTCACGGGTGGAAGAAATTTTCAAGAAAGGTGCACGTGGAAGATTGTTGAGGGAAATTCCCTTGTGGATCAAATCATTCTTAATGAGGAGGGGATTATAACTATTCCCTTGACTAATATGGCAGCCTAAACACCTATGCTTGGGGTAGGGTGATTTTGGGGTAGGATCGTGACTTGAGAAGGGGAAAGGGTTATTTGGGAAATGGCGGAAGAACAAGAAACAAACGCAAGAAAAGAGTGAGCCTTAAGGAGAGCCACCATTGTTGAGAAGTGGTGGTGAGGAAAGGTTAATAAAGCAGTGAAGTAGTCTGAGGTGTTGCGAAAAGAAATCAGATCAAGAGGAATAGATGAAAGAAAGAAGGAAGAGTTGAGGAAGGTAAGAAGAAAAGAAATATTGGCCAATCTAAGATTACAGCAGAGAGAAGCGCAGAGAGGAAGGAGTCCCCAGATGGGTGGATGAGAAGAAGAGTGTGGAGAAGCAAGGGAAGATGAAGCAGGTCTAGACCTTGCAGGATATCAAGAATATTCAGCCCCGATATCAGGAAACATTGGGAATCAGATAGAGAAGGATTCTCGAGAGGAAGAAAAAGAAGATAGAGAAGGATTCTCGAGAGGAAGAAAAAGATACCCCCCAAATCAAAGAAAACCACCCAGAAGCCAATGGAACCAGCCCCGAATCATCTCGGGCCCCTATGTGCCCTTTTATACCCATGTTTTTGATAAACTTTTAGGTGCTAACATCATCTAACTCCATCTCCCCTAGATCCAATTCTAGATCTAGAACAAAACACACCCTAACATGATGCTTTCCTTAAGTCTTAGATATTGAATTTACTAACTAAAGAGGATAGGTGACATACCGCTTAAATGTCGCCTTCCTCTTGCTATTTCCATCTGATCTCCTGCTCCAACACTCATACAATGATGATCCCACAAAAACCTTCAACTGAACCAAAGTGATAGTAATAGCATAAACTCAATATAAACCCATGTATGTGATCAAGGAATTATACAATAAAACACAACAAGATTTAAAGGAAATAATCATATTACTATATTTCATATTAAATGTGAAAGAGAGATTACAACCATGGCTCCTATGTCGTGAATAATGTCCCTTCAACCGCTCTTTCGTTTCCTACATAATTCTACCTAAGAATTTCAGAGAATTGATCTCATAATATTCACAATCATCTTTGAGTGGCCTTATCTAGCTGCTTAACAATCTCCAAAGTTCAATCTAATCCAAGCTAATCCAAAAGATAACTCTACCTAAGCTCCAAAATCAAAGCTAACTTTCTCCATGCGAGCTTCCTTTTATAAGTTGAAGAGGATAAGGTGAGGAGGTTAGATGATCCTACTAAATCAAGTGAAAGTGAGTAAGATCTTAAAACTATCTGATTCTACTTCACCATGGAAGTTTTCTAGAAGCATTTAGATGTTTGTTTTTCCTAATGTATATATTTTGCCACTTTTCTTATAGAAACGCATAACTCTATTGCACCTATGGTAGCTCGTGGAGAACTCCAGCATTCTCGCACCTCG
Source organism: Picea sitchensis (assembly GCA_010110895.2). NCBI lineage: Eukaryota > Viridiplantae > Streptophyta > Pinopsida > Pinales > Pinaceae > Picea > Picea sitchensis. The sequence goes on along the minus strand of SNQJ01S0066819.1, from coordinate 21,706 downwards.
CCGTTATAGGATAACCGTAGGTGCGACACTAACTCCATCTCCCTAGATCCACCGGGTATCTAGAACAAAACATGACGGAATAATACACTTTCCCTAGATATAGCCTATAGAATGAACTAAGAGACAAGGATAATGGACATAACTTATGAACGCTCTCCTTATGTCTCTATTAATATTCCAAGATTTTGCTCCAATGATCTTGTGCCATCCAGATCAGAACAAAACAAAACAATTGAAGTAAAGACAAAGTTAAGATATTCAATGACTAGTTTATAAGATATGATTAAGGAATCATGTAATAAAATGATATCATCTCATGGGAAAGGGACATATTGATGTATTAATTCAATAGAAAGTGAAACTTACAACCCTCGAGTCTTTGATGTCATAGGTCTCCTTCGATGGCTTCCAACTCTGACAAACACACTTGCTCATGTATGAAGAAAGCCTACCACCCCATGTGATGACCTTGTCGTTGTCTCTGTCAGAGTATCAATCCTCCACATACGCCTTGCACCACCTCTAATCAATCTCTTTGCTAACTTGCTGCTAATCGAACTTCTATTAACCCTTCCATGAGCAATCCCCAATATATAGGAAGAGGTAGGATTAGTTACTTGGATAGGGAATGATCCTAATATATCAGGAATGACAAGAGCATTCTTGAGTAACCACTGAAAAGTTAACTCACCCCTTCTAGAAGATTCCTCTTAGAAGGTTCAAGATCTTTATCTTTTCCTCCTTTAAAAGCATGTTCACACCCTAACAATAAGTACACAAAGAAGTTCGCGACCCTTAACTTAGAACTGACCGCTAGAAACTCTTGTATCTCAAGCATAGGAACATATAAGCGTACCGCGAACATGTTTTAAAATGTGATTTCTGGAAGAAGACAATTGTAAATTTTCTCAGGAAAGTGTTATTGATAGTGAGTTTGATTTTCCATCATCACGATATCATCATGACATTATCACAATGACCAAATTTGTGGATAAACACCTGAACATCCTCATTAATAGGGTTTTGCATAAAGGAAATGCAACTTCTTTCCTCAGGAAAAATTCTTCTCCCTTCTTTTTTCAGGAACTTAGCTTTCATCGACCCCTCCAAGGAAACATATAGGCTTACATCATTAATGGCCTAGGGATGATGAAGATAATGTTTAACAGAGAGCCCCACAAAGTATTAAGTTAGAACGGTGAGGATAGTTGGAAATACTTTGTCGAGTGTGTAGGGGACAAGGAGTCACTTCACTAAAAACCCGCCAACAAACAAGGAAATACGCATAATAATACATCATCACTGAGGTGGCATTCCCATACTAATACAAAATGACCTTTTATATAAATTTAAACATGCAAAGATAAATGTCAAGTAAGACAAGTTCATGGCCACCTCAAATGCTGGCTAATACAGTGTGGATCCATGCCATTATGAATCAAATTTGAACATAGCCACTAAAATACACCGGTGGATCTATGTGTTAAAGTTTCAAATTTAAACATAGCCACTAGACATACAAAATGGATCTATGCAACAGTAATAATCAGTATACCTAACGCACCTAGATCTCTATAGAAAAATGTTTAGGGTCTTCATCTCCACCCACTCTATAGTATGAATCTAAATTCATGAATACATTTGTTGAAGTCGAAGATGGTAGAAAACCACTTGATTACCGGTCATTAGTGTATCGTTAATAAGCTTAGGAAATCACCATTAATGTCAATGACTCCCTAAGGTACAATTAGTACAATCCAATGAATGAATTAATGAGCTGGGAAGTCAACACTCTATGGAATCTCCGACGTATCACAATGAAAACCCACTGTTGACGTTTTTCTAGGAAACCTTCCATCTCGTGCATGCAAGTTCCAAGGTACCAATTAGTTTCTAAGTCTAATTCATGGATAATGAGTTGAAGTCGCATAAGAAAAGACTCATCACGAAGGGCCTTGACGTATCCCACATCAATGACATACATGAAACAGTAACAAGATTTGATGTAGATCGAGTAACAAGTGATTAAGGACTAACTCAGGTATGGTCAGATGCAATAGAAGGATTTAAGGATTGCAGAAATGGATGACGATTATTGCTTTTTGGGTTGGACATCTTTTGAACATATTGATGACACAAATAACTGCCTTGGGAAAATTTGAATCAATAACAGGGATCACAAACCGATTTCTAATATTATAAAGGAGTATGATCAAGAGACAAGCGATTTTCAACCTAGATACATGAAAGTGAAAGGGTGTATTGTTCAAAAGAGACTCTTCCATGAAATACAGGTTTATTAATAATTCTTTCCAAATTTTCCCAATTTTGAAAGTACCTTTATTTCCTTTACACAAGATTGAGGAGGATAACACATGCTTGAAATGTAAGCTCATCCTTTGGATGAGTCCCTCGAGTATTTTTAACTAACCCCTAAGAAGGAGTGGTTCATCCCATAAGGGCCTTTCAGGTTTGTTTTACCAGTCCAAAGAAAGTAAACTCATGGTTTTTCATGTTTTGACACCAAAAATAATTTTAAAAGAGAACTCACGCCCTTTTTCATAAATTAGTTCAATGAGACCTAAAAAGTGATAAAATATTGCCCATCAACGCTTTCAAATATCACTTTCATTTGTTTGAAAAGAACAAGATCTTGACAATCTTTCATGTTTAGAGAGTCTCAAAAGAGCTTAAAGGGAACTCCTGTGGGTTCCTTTTTCATATCACCTTTATGAGTCCTAAAAGTGATAAAATTATACTCTCACTACATTCTCTACTGATTTACTTGAAAGCATGAGAAAGAACAAAGACTAAAATCGGATTGTTTCATTTTTACGCAAGCTTTAAAACAAAACAACAAAACTATGATTGGGATAGATTTTATTTTTACATAAGCTTAAAACTAAACTAAACTATGCTTGACCTGGTTTCATTTTCACACAATCTTTAAAACAAAACAAAAAAAAAAAACTATGCTTGAGGTAGGTGGTTTCCATTTTTACACAAGCTTGAACCAAAGTAAAACTATGTTTGAACCTCCCAACGATTATCCAAGGATGGTTATAATTTCATCCCCAGCTTACAGCTAGTGTGGCTCAACTTAAAATGAAGTCCAGATAATGAGGAAAATGCCCCAATCATTTTATCCAACCATATAAGAATAAGGAAACGAAGCTCAAATACCAGACTTGCTGACCTGACTCAAACAGAGAGGGGAAACTATTTCATTTTTTAATGAGTTTGACACATGAAAAGAAAAATCCATGCTCATAACTCCTGTTTATTTTAAACGTAGGTTTCCAAAGAGATGCAAAACCGGCCCTCATAATCGGTTTTACTTTTAACGAGCTTGAAATTAGAAAACAATGCTCAAATACCTCAAGCTTCATTTAACGAAGGTTCTCAAAGACGCCAGAAAAAACTATCCTCAAAGTTTCTCTTCTGGATCATGGATTCCAAGAGGACACGTTCCGTGAATGACAATTCCATGTCAAAGGACAAAACTTGATCATGGCTTCCAAGAAGTCTTCACCGGAAGGAAGAAACACACTATGGAACCTCGCCCAGGGTCACGACATGAGTAAAGAGATCAGCTCTAACAACCCTATTGAAGAGATCATGTCAACCAATCGGACTTTAAGTCAACAAGTATTGAAGCCATGGGAGACACAATGCCACATAATTCATATAGGGCGACACTGTCTAATATAATAACTATTTAGGGAGGCAATCTAGGTGGGTTCAATAAATGAAAGTTGATCAAAAATCACAACCCATCCATCATGAGGGAAAGATAACACACAAAAAAGAGTGTATTAATAACAGCTTCATGGCATAGACATAATCTCTCAGCCTTAAGGTGTAAAGAGAAATCCAAGGGTCTTGACTACCATGACATCAATAAAGACAAATTTCCCAAAGTTACAAGAAACTCGAGAGGAAGGGTCCCTCAAAGGTTGACTAGCTCTTCCGCTAAAAGCCAACATACTCAAGGCAGAACTCTGCATAAGCTTTCAGAAAATCCAAAGATTTCCAAGCAAAAGAGGACAAAATACTAACGGACACACCTTCATCTATCGACGTCTGAGGAACAGCTGACCTAAACCCGGTATCTAACTGGAAAGGAAATGAGAGGGAAGACGAGGTTCGCCAGCACACCCCAATCAAACGGATGGCCTCATTACTTCTGGAGGGGGTTCCATGGGAGAAGGAGGAATACCCACCGCCATGGTAGATTATGTATCAAATGAGAAAACATTGGCAGACGGGTTTACTCGAGAGGGAGAGTAGATCGACGGATGACGACTCGATCGACTATCTGGGTTGCATTCTCCAAGGGAGAATGGGATCGATTCTTGGAAAAGGATCGCATCAGTTGGTTTCACTCTCTAATGTGAGAGTGGGATCGCTAAGGATGGATTGATCAATTCAATTTGGTCTACTTTTTGTTCAATTAAGTACGTGACTTGATTGACCACTTGATCAACCAGACTGATCGACGGAACTGTGATTGATCATTCCATCAACTACAAAGGGTTTGAGAGAAATCTTATGGTATTGGGTAGTCAGTTGAGCCGTGGTAAATAGTCATGTCTTCCCGTGAATTTCGGTGGCTTTTCCGTTAAGGAAGGTAAAAATATGTGTTAGATGAATCGCTTTGCATAACATACATGGTAACTTGTCTCTACTTTTCTTCTCCCCGACTATATCGTTGCTAGTCGACGGGAAGTAATCAACATGTTGTTCCGAGGCTAACCATTACGGGTTGGTTTGGAGAGGATGTGTAGACCATGATTTTATAACCTTGATGGACAAGGGAAATACTTTTAAGAATATGTTCACTACAAAGCCCGTATGGGTAATTTTGGGATTACAAGTTGTTTGGGTGATCTTTGACATCATCAACACTCCCAAAGGCATTACTAGTAACTGGTTGTTTTTCCAACATGTTTGACAGTGGGTTGAGGTTTTGACCCTTGCTTTATTTTTCTTTTCTTATTATTCTTCATTCTTCTTCTCTAACCACTGGGTTATGAGCTTCCGTGAGCCTCTTACTTGGTGAAGAAGATGAAATGGAAGAAGACCTCAGGCGAAGAAGGCTAAGAAGATCTTATCAGAAGAAGGTGAAGGATCAACATGAGGTTGATGTTTCCTTTTGGGGATGCTTAATGAATCAAGCACTTTATCGCATTCGGGATTACCTCGAAAGTGGGAAACAACCATACTAGTAATCCATTTGTGAGACCCGGAAGGCTCAAGTAGCGAAGGTGAGGAGGACCAATGTTTTCGTAAGAAAGAAAAACAAAAGGTTCCCCTGGAGTAGAGGTTCCTTCATTGGTCATTTCGGGAACTGACGCCATTAAAAAGAAAAATCCAATCTAGATTCCACTAGGGAGAACAAACAACACACGCTAAAAATCTAGTAAGCAAGCAAGCAAACAAAACCTTCTCACAATGAGAACACTAGTTGGTGATGAAATACAAAGTCGCGTGAACAATGTAAGAAGGGGATGAGATAGAGCGGGTGGAAAAGTTACGTTGATGACCTTCTTAACAAACTTATGCCTTGGTGCAAGTTGCCACACATAATCGTGGGTATACCCTCCAAGGAGCCTGAGTGAGTTTGGCCAACGTCGATTCCAGGTACTGTGAAGACTTGCCCCTCCACAGTCACCTCATGTAAAGAACCTAGAGAGATAGGCCACTAAGGTTACCAATCACTATAGAGATGCCTAGGGAAACAGTCGATAGTCTGATCCATGCGCAAGGGTAGGGTATCTAGCCCGAAATCAACTTGAAAGGCTTCCACTCATCATTGTGGGTATACCTCTCAAGTGACCCCCATAATATGCACAACCTGTACACCAAGACCAACAAAGAAGGGTGAGTAACTCTTCCAGTCTCAATGTGACCTCGTGATTGACCCTTGTGTTAGAAGGGATTCCCAGGACAAAATGTAGTAAGTGGATTTAACTCTCCCTATCACAAGATACTATGCTTGTTTGTATCTTTGGAAAGTTATCTTTCACACCTATTCCAAAGCCCTACGACTAATCTAATGTAGGTTTGTTACCAGAAAATATTAAAATATCTAATCATTTTTTATAAGCGCTTTATTTTATGGTTGTTTTTACTCAAAAGGAAAATGGCGTGGACAATATGGTTTTTTGACTGACTCGAATTTTATGAAAAGAGATGAAGATGCAATCTTTTCATTTTGATGAAAGATATGCTACGAGAAGGAGAAAATGTTTATCATTCCCATATAAACAATGTCCCAAAATATATTAAACTCATCAATATCAAGATTCTCAAGAAATGAGAAAAAGGTATTGTACACCAAAAAATGCCAAGAATCATGCAATTTTTCTACTTCAAATGCAAGGATTCCCCCAATCTAATATAAAGCAAGAAATTAAATCTTTTTGTTTCAAAATTTTCACTAAAAGCAATAATGAACTTTCTTAAAACAAAGAAACCCAAACTAAAAGTTTTCTTTTAAAGAGAACTATTCAGAAGAAATCTAATCTTTCCCTAAACAATTCTAAAGAAAACACAGGCTTTGGAATTGAAAGAAACTCAAAGCAAGAGACTGGTCCTTAAAAACCAAACAAAGCAAAGATGGCTAAAAGAAATTAAAAGAATTTCAAGCAGACTGTAAAAAGATCAATATAGGCTCCAAAAGTTCAATCCAGCTGATCAGAGAAAAACTGGGCATCAAAAGATAGGAAAGCCTAATTCCAAACAAAAATTTCAAATGGGTTCGTAGCCTAGCTATAGGGTGCAGTGAAAAAATTAGTGGAGTTTGCAGGCTAGACATGGGTAGGGTGTGAACATGTCGCACTGAATTACATAGTAGGTTGCGAAACTAAGAGGTTTTCACAGGCTGTAGACCAGTACAATGCGATACTGCTTGAAAACAAAGAGAATTTGGAAAAACACAAAAGAGTATAAGTGAACTTCTAGATCCAGAGAGTCTGGATGGATATCCCACAAACTCAGAAACCAGAAAACAAGCAATCAAAGCAAGGGAAACTAGACTAACTAGGAAACAATTTGTTCCCCAGTACGGTAGCCAATATTTTTTTTGGATAAATCGGTAGGTGTAGACACTAACTGATCTCCCTAGATCCACCTAGATCTAGAACAAAACACACTAGAACATGATACTTTCCTTAAGTTTTAGATATTGAATTTACTAACTAAAGAGGGATAGGTGACATACCGTATAAACATTGCTTCCTCTCGCTATCACCATCTTAGCTCCGTTCCAACACTCATACAATGATGATCCTGCAAAAGAACGCAACCAACCAAAGTGATAGTAATAGCATAAACTCAATATAAACCTATGTATGTGATCAAGGAATCATACAATAAAACACAACAAGCTTTATAGGAAATAATCATGTTACTGTATCATATTAAATGTGAAAGAGATATTACAACCATGGCCTTGATGTCGTAAGGTCCCTTCCAACTGTTCTTCGTTCCCCACACACTTCCACTCCAAGAATTTTGAGAGAATCGATCTGATAATATTCACAATCTATCTTGATAAAGTGGCTCATCTAGCTAAGCTAACAATCTCTAAAGCTCAATCCAATCCAAGCTAATCCAAAAATCTAATCTCATCCAAGCCTCCAAAATCAAAAGCCAACTTTCTCCATGAGAGGTCCTCTCCTTTTATAAGTTGAATAGGATAAGGTGAGGAGGTTAGGATGATCCCACTAAATCATGAAAGCAAGTAAGATCCAAACCATTCGGATGCCACCTCACCATGGAAGTTTCTCCTTCTAGAAGAATCGAGAGGATGCTCATTTTTCCCACGTATAAGCATTCTTGCACCCTTCTTATAGATCAACCTGTGAACCTCTCGCAACCCAGCTATGGTGCAACCTATGAGAATCAGGCATTCTCACACCCTGCCTATATAGCAACCTACAAACATCCTCTTTAATAGGGTTTTTACAAAGGGAAATGAAACTTCTTTTCTCAGGAAAAGTTCTTCTCCCTTCTTTCTTCAGGAACTCAGGCCACTGACCCCTCTGAAGGAAACATATAGGTTTACATCATTAATGGTCATAGGGATGACAAAGATAATGTGCAACAACCCATGGTAAATTCTACACCACCTACTTATGCTAGTTATATTCCATTGTATCCAATTAGTTAGAATCAATCTGTAAGTGTAAAGGTTGGGAGGATATTGGGATCCCCAGGAATATCGTAACTAGGACCATTAGGTTTCATTCTAATAGGATCAGTGAGACCCGTAATGGCTAGAAATATGAAAGGATCAATTGCCCGATACCCAGAATTATGGGGTAAAGGGGACGAGGATGTAGAGCAACATTGGTTCTTATGTGAGGACATCTGGAGATCCAGAGGGACTCTTGATGCAAACAAGTTAGTAGAGTTTTAGACTACCTTGAGGGGTCATGCTCTCAAATTGTACATGAAGGCTATTGAACTAGGGGTGCAATGACAAGCCTTCACCCTTGGCGAAGTGCATTTGAAGTTCATCATTGAATTCAAACTACCTCATTCAAAGAAACAAGATCTCTCTAAGGTGTGGGAGATTCAACAAAGGGAAGGAGAATCTTCCTGGGAGTACAGCGAGAAATTTAAAGATGCAATTGGGAGACTAGCGCATCTAATTCATGAGGATCACCAGAGGGAATGGTACATCTAAGGATTACTAACTCTGATGAGAATTCCTTTAACAAAACAACAAATAGCCACATTAATAGACACCTTGGAATAGTCGATGAAGATCGAATCCATGGCAAGTTATCCAGGGAATCTGAGGATGACCAGGCCTCTAGTAGATGCAAATTTGTCACAACTCCAAGGAAAAATATCGGTGCTAGTGGAAAATATTCAAGAATTAACCACACCAAGACCACTACGACCTCAGGTTTGGTGCACATGATGCTACACAGAAGGACATTTGGAAAATGAATGTCTGCGGATAAGGGGAATGGGACCTCCTCACAATCCTATGGGAACCTCCAGGACAAATGGGAGGAGTTGTGAAAGTATATGCAACTCCACCATTCCATACACCAGGGCTATACAATACCTTCCCAGGCACTCAAACATCTCATACAACTGATTATTGTGAGATTTTTTGGACACATGGGCATGCATTGAGTCAATGTCCTATCATGCATAAGTGCATGAATGTGCCCAATAAAATACAATGTGAGTTCTTCACATCTACGACCCATGCCACAAACCAATGTAGAGCGTTGGACGCACTTGTTGACAGATTAGATAGGACAACATTCAGAATAAATGAAACCCCCCAAGGACCTGGAAGAGGCCAGGTAGATGGATTCAGAGGAGGGAGAAATGGAGTTAGAGGGATGAACCAATGTTATAATTGCAGTGAACAAGGTCATTTTTCCAGAGAATTCCCTCAACCAATATGACCATAGTGCTCTCACTGTAGGAATAATGGGCATGCAACTCAATATTGCCTAGAACTAATTGTGAAGTGGGAAGATCGAGTGTGTCAATGAGGATATAATATCATAATATTATAATTAAAAAGGGGAATTGAGGGAAAACTACCTAATATTAATATCGTTACTCGTGGAGGAGCTAAAACTGGGGTGGATGCAGTCAGTCGGCCCAAGATTCAGAAAGTTATTCTCAAAGATGACAGGTATGATCCTATGAAACAAAAGTTGTTTTTCAAAAATGAAATAGAAATATTTAATAGAATCCCCACTCCAGAAATAATAGAGAATCCCTCTGAAGTCACCTCTCAACCTAACCTTGCAAAATCCCCTAACTCACCACTGTCACCTAGAAATTTTGCAATTCCAAGGAGACACCCTCAGCATTCTCAAAGTGTAATCAATCTTTGGTTTCAATTGTTCTTTGATATCCTACAGATAAGTTGCGCAACACCCTATACCTAATACTAGGAAATGAGGGAACCCCAGAAGCCATAGTAAGGAACAACCTCCCTGAGAAGAATACCCAAAGAAGACAAATAAGAAAGTTACGAACAGGAAAATAATTTAGGTTAGAAGCCCAGCTAGATGATTTTGAAATCAAAGAGGTCAATCTATATTTGGGATCAGATGTTAACATCCTACCCAAAAATACCTAGGAAGCTTTGGGAAAACCTCAGTTAGTATATTCCCTCATCCAGTTAATAATGGAAAACTAGTACTACATTTTCCGAGTAGGAAGGCTAGAAAATGTGGAAATAGATGTTGCAGGAGTTAAGAACACAACTGATTTTGAGGTAATTGAAATCATGGGAGATAAGGATCCCTACCCTACCCTGCTCTGTTGGGAATTGATTAGGCATACAACAAATATGATATCTTTGATCTAAAGAGGGACACCATGACGTTTGAAGTAGATGGGATAAAAGTAGTTCAACCCTTATATCCATTTTTAGGGCCTAAGTATACTGAAACAGTGGACCACAATATGGAATCATATGCTCTAGACCAATTATACACTATAAAAGTAGGAACGAGACTAGATTACATAAATACCACTGCAGATGGATCAATAATTTCGAGAAGTATATAGTCTATTGATGAGGATTCAGAAGTAGCATTTGATAGTTGGCAGTAGGGTTCATATGAGAGATTCTCAAGACAATGCACAACTATCAGGGCAGCAAGATGGATTGGAACCGAGGTCATAGAACACCCAACATATAATGGTACCCTAGAGGTACACATTTTTCTTACCAGCATAGAAGAGGAAATAACGACGGATCAAAGGATCTTTTTTCTTGATGTAGCCTTGCAAGATACCTCCACTAGATGGTGGGCCACCCATAAAGCCTTGATTATGGAGTGGGAAGACACAAAATAATCCATCTAATTTCAAATCCAAAGTAGGGATCAACTGAAAGAAGAGATGAATATATATTTTTAAGATGCACAATTGTTCAATGGATGACCCTAGAGTGCATATTGAACATTGTTTAAAGTAGTGGGGAGTTGTGGAAGTACCCTCTCACCTATGGGCTCAGGTATTTATCCATTCATTGGGGCCACTTCCAAAGGCCTGGTATATACACGAGGAGACCATAAGACAAACAAGTTGTTGGCAAACCTTACAAGACCAATTTTGTAAGAAATTCTCCTTTACAAGTAAGTACCATGTTCTCAACACATTCCTTCAAAGAATCAGGGAAATGATTTTTACTGACATTTGAAAAAAGAGGTCAAGTCCGATAGTGTTTGTTGACCATGTTCATTTTCTTCAGTCTTGTCTGAGCCTTGAAAATGATAAGATAGTTGTACCTTGTTGTAAAGTTGAGAAAGACCTGGAAAAACATGATGACTTAGAAGAGCTTAGAAACTTAGACATTAAAGAAACGGAAGGCAGTAGAGATATTCAGGATACTATACCTAGTCACACATGTAGCTCCTATAACCATACACTAAAATTGCGGAAAGTTAATATAGGGAGTGTAGAAAATCCTAAGATATCTTCTATAGGAGATTATTGGGATGAGAAAACTATGAATGAAGTACACAGTTTGTTGCGGGAGTATGAGGACTTGTTTTTGAAAATGTTTTTAGAACTAAAAGGTATAAAAGAACCCATGAGAGAAATGAAAATTGAGTTGAAACCCGGCTCAAGACCTGTGAAGCACAGACCATACCGCCTTAATCCTAGAATAAAAGAGAAGGTCAAGAAAGAAGTGGACAAAATGCTTGCAACAAGACTTATGTTCCCAATCGAAGAAGCAGAATGGATTATCCCCATAGTTATCCAGAGTAAGAAAGGTACAAAATACATTCAGGTCTGCATGGATTACAAAATTCTGAATTCTACATGTGTGCATGATCTGTTTCCAACACCTTTCAGTGACAAAGTGTTATATCAAGTTGCGCGAAAAGAATCGTATTCGTTTACAAAAGGATTTTCAAGATATCACCAAGTCAGAATCATAGAGGAAGATAATAATAAGACTACATTCATAATAGAATGGGGATCATTCACATACAATGTAATGCCCTTTCGGTTAAAGAATGCCCGAGCAGTCTTCTCTCGGATCGTAATAGCAACATTTCGAGATTTCATCCACAAGTTTGTAGAAGTATACATGGACGATTGGACAATATATATCCTATTAAGAGACCATGTAGGGATACTCTAGTTAATGTTTGATAGTTTTCGTGAATTGCAGATATCTCTAAATTTAAGGAAGTGCATTTTCTGTGTGCCACGCGATAATCTGCTAGGCCATATTGTATGCAGAGAAGGAGTTTTGGTAGACCTAGCTAAATTTGTGGTCATTCTGAACATTCCGCAACCTACAAGTGCTAAATTGTTGCAATCTATACTGGTACATACATGATATTACCACAGTTTCATCGAAAGATATGTAACTATCACCGCACCTCTAGAAACATAGTTGAAGAAGTATGAACTATTTTGGTGGACACCAGAATGTGACAAGGAATTCAACATTATCAAAGAAAAACTAAGTATTGCACCTATATTCACATTTCCCAATTGGGAAATTGAATTCCATGTACATGTGGATGCATCAGGCATTTCCCTGGGAGCCATTTTAGCGCAACCAGGGGAAGGGAATATGGACCATCCTATCTACTTTTCTAGCAAAAAACTTTTGAAAGTTCAACACAACTACACAACCAATGAAAGGGAAGGTCTAGCTATGATTTATGCATTGAAAAATTTTAGACACTACATGTTAGGCTCTCATTTCAAGTTTTTTACTGACCATTCTGCATTAAAGTACCTAGTCAATAAACCAGTACTTGAAGGAAGGATTTATAGGTGGCTACTATTATTTCAAGAGTTTTCGTTTGAAGTAATTTCCAAACCAGGAAGATGCAATCTAGGTACATATCACCTTTCCCAATTGGAGTCAAGGGAAAGTGGTGGAGCATTGGATGATCATCTCCCAGATGCGCCTATTTCGGATTAATTCCATCCCAGAGTATATTGAAGACATTGTTATCTTCCTTAGTACAGGGACCTTCCCAAAAACTTACTCTGCAACCCAAAAGCGACATATGGTGGTTCATGCAGCAGACTATCAACTGATTTCAAGACAACTTTACAAATTAGGACTAGACAACATCCTTAGGAGATGTTTCTTGAACCACAAAAGACAAGATATCACGTGGGAATGCCACAGTGGAGTTATGAGAGGACATGTTGGATGTAAATCTACTGCACAGAAGGTACTTCAAGAAGGATTATGGTGTGCTACATTATTTAAATATGCTAAGGAGTATGCTAGATCTTGTGACACTTTCTAAAGAGTAGGAAATTCATCAAGCCGAGATGAATTACCCCTTCATCTAGTCAAAGAACTTTAGGCATTTGAGAAGTGGGATGTTGGGTTTATTAGACTGATCAACCCCCTAGCTAAGCACTCAAATCCCAGATAAATCATTATCGCAACTGATTAACTCACAAGATAGGTTGAAGTAAAGGTAGTTCAATATTGTTCGACAGATACAACTGCTAGATTTATCTTCAAGAACGTTATCACTCAGTTTGAATTTCCTAGAATTTTGACCAGTGATTAAGGTAGTCACTTTATTAGCAGCACAATTGCAATGTTGAGAACAAAATTCCTTATACAACACCATAAGAGTAGTCCCTAATATCCACAAGCTAATGGTACAATGGAGGCATTCAATAAAATTTTGTAAAGAGGACTGACAAAGGTATTGATGCAGGAGCATCATCTCACGTCAGCCATCCATCCAACCAGCCATGTCAAGCGCACGCATTCAAAGTTTAAGAGAGGCGCAACCCTCATTTTTTGTTTAAAATTGAATGTAATTAAATGTTTAATTTGTTGAGCTATGAATCCGTGCTTTGCACAGGCATAGAAGTAATTAGGCCTTTAATGTTTTGTAAGGTTGAGTTCTAGATACGACCTGCAGACTAGAAATCCATTGAATGTAATTGAATAGGGTAGTTGAGGTTTGGAGGGAAGAGCTTGAAGAGACCCCTCAGGTAAAAGATCGAAATGATCTCATTTTGTAATGGTAGATTTAAAATATATAGAGCTAGGAGAGCAGAAGGGAGAAGGAGACGAGACCTTGTTACAGGCTGTGCTTAGGAACACCTTGTAAAGATAGGCATTTGCCATTTTAATATAAATAGCAGTTTTTCCTTCATATTATCTGTGTTGAATAAATGTCTGTGAGTGTTATTTATATGCTGTGAATGTATGTTATGTTTATGCATTTGCAGGAGTTGTTTTGGTTTCAGGCTTGAGAGGTCTTTGAGGCTTCACACCAGGAGGGTGTGACAGAACGTTGCAGGTTCTAATAGCCATGCACAGAGGGTGCATTTATAAACTCTGTGGAGTCAGATAGAGGCATGCCAGGTGGGCACAAAACTGAAATCAACAACTCAAGAGGAAGACCTCAAGGTTGCTAAATACCTTGGAGGCAAGGCTGTGTATGAGAAAACACAGTTGCAGACAGAATCTCTGAGGAGTTATGTGAAGCTCTGCCAGGAGAGCATCGAGCCAATTCAAGGGGTGCACAGAAGGAGAAATTTGTTGTGATTTCATACTGAAGAACCAGAATCACTAAGGATTCTGAGAGCTTTGCCAAGTGGGCATTGATTATATGCATAGTGATGCATAGGGGAACTCTGTTGTGAGTTCGTAAGAAGAAAGAATCAGAGAGGATTCTTGATACTCTGCCAGGTGGGCATGGAGTAAGTACTTTAAGTGCACGAAAGGGATTCTGTTGAGTTCAGAAGAAGGCGGAAGCTCTGAGGATTTCTGTAAGAGGCTCTTCCAAGTGGGCATTGAGCGTATTCGCAGGGTTATTGAATACCCGGAAATACTCAGCAATAGGTTGCTTGAGTAGACTGAGCGCCTGTTATAACCCTAAATTGCACCATCCATGCTCACCTGGCATCAGGCCAACTCATTTCCCTTCATTGCCAAAAATATGTTGAACAAACTCTTCAAAAACCTCCTAAATTAAGTAACCAGCCTAGCCTATCAGCTGAAGGCGTTAGGCTGTGGCGAGGCCTTATCTGCTTACTTACGTGTTGGAGCGTTGGCTGGCCTACTACAGCCGGCGTTTACCTAACAAAGCAAAAAAAGTTTCCGTCGGGGACGAAAAGCTTTGGGTGAGTTAATTGGAACTCCCGACCATGCATGGCGAGTTCACAACCCCAGCTCCTTCTAGCCTATAAAAGAAGAAGGTGGCTAATCAGGAGGAAAATCACTTAGCAAAAACTCGCCCAATTGCCGGGAATTCGTTTTTGTCCCAACCCTTTAGCCTTCCTCAAGCTTTAGGAGAATTCAGCAAAGCGGTTGGAGAAAAAAGAAGAGGAGGAGCCCGATTAGGATGGGAGCGGTGGATGGTCTCTATAATAATTGTAAGTTGGTTCATATTGAATTTAATAAAAGATACTTTCTAAATACATGAGTCTTATATGTTCTATTTGATTTATGTAATCCAACTCCTCGATGAAACGATAGAATGCATCGTGTTTTTTCTTGATTGCAGTATTGTCTTTGGAAGGAGAAGCGAAAGAAAGAGGATAAAGCACAACGAAGGATCTACACCAACCGTCGATAAAAGGTTAGTTGGTTCTTTCCACGATTACATGTGAAAAGGGTTTTAGGTTTTGGGGTAGAAGGTTAAAAATAATTTCTTAGGGTCATGATCTGCATGCAAGTTTAAACCTAGCTTGTTAGTCCGTAGGGATGGGAATTTCCCCACAACAGAGATTATCCCGCTTTGAGATATTTACTCTTAGGGTTTATGGATTTCATTAGAGGTTCTTTGGTAGTTCAAAGAAGTTGAGTTTTTGTTTCTTTGTTGTTTTGTTTTCTGTTAGGTCAAAGCTAGCAGTGAACCTGGTTAATGGTACCAGTTTTCCTTGACTGTGGCTTGAATTTTATTATCAGGACACACAGAGTTACACGCACCAAGAAGCCTTGCCCGCGTGTAACCCGCTAACCTTTTGCAGCCCACGTTTGAACGCTTGCTGTAGTGGTTTCAGTAGCGTGTAGCATTCATAAGGCTTGAGAGGTAGTCTCCTCTTCCCTGTCGAAGTTTACCTTCTCAGGGGCTTTTCTGGATCCTGTCTGGGTCTTGCTGGTTTACTGTCTTGTTTTCAGTCTGCTTTATTGTGTTTGATTTTATTTTTTTCTTTTCTGTTAAGATAGAAGCATCGAGCCTTTTAGAGACTCTGGTTGTCAATACAGAGGCCTTTTCCAGGTCTAGGTTGTGTTCATTTTATCTTAGTTTTTTATACAGACCCGCGACCTGTTCAAGTCTAGCCCGCAGGTACCCGCGCGTTATTATAGCTCAGCACGCGTTTGCACGCGTGCTGTTTCAATGTTTTAGTCACAGGCTTGATTGGTAGCTTTTTAGATTGGGTGGGGTAGTCATCCTCTCTTGTGGTGAGAAGAGATCCTCTTAGAGGTTTAGAGTCTGGGGCTACACAGTCCAGTTAGGGCATCGTTTCCTTGGCCTGTGTTTTTTAGTTGAATGTTTTGATAGAAAAAGACAAAAAAAATAAAAAATATTTGTTGTATTGTTTTTAGACAAGTGGGTTTTTAGACAAGTGTTAGAATTGATGTTTTCTTGATTGCTTTTGTGCATCTTTGCTCTGGTTCATTGCGGTCTGCGCTTTAAGCCAGAAATTTATTTTGTTTTCTTGGTTTTGTGCTTGTCGTCATTTTTCCTTTATTGCTTCATTTTGCAATTAAATAAAAAAAAAATTCTCTTTATCATTTTCTTCTTGGTTTCAGGATTGTGTTGATGCATCAGTAGCTAGGAAAAAGTCTCGTTTCGTAAGTTCTTGCAGTGCATTTAGAGTATAAGTATCTCGCAGATCTGAGTGAAATTACTTGGTGTTTGCTGCATGAAATCTTAGGGAAGTTGAAAAGAAAAGAATTCTTTCTTGTTGAAAAGTTGCTGGTTTTTGCATTGTCTGTAAAGTTTTTGTTTCCAAGCATTTCTTGTTCATTCTGCTTTGAGTCTCTGCACACCATCAGTTTCACTTTCATACCTTGTGAATTAAAAATCCCATTAAAATCAACGCTAATTAAAAACTATCAGACTTTTCATTTGTAGGGTTCACAAACTAGCTCAAGACTAGGGCCTTGGAATAGGTTGGAGAGTAAATTTATCCAAGGCCACTCAAACCAAACATTGGAGTCTGTCAATAGGGAGTGTAGAAGTCCAGTTATGGAAAGTTATTCGGGACCCCCCTCTAACACAGGGGATAAACACGAGGTCACGTAAGGAAAGGTAGCAGAGATAACCCCTCCAAAGCTGGACCGAGCGTTGTGGAGAACACATATCGAGGATTTGTTAAGGGATTCCGTCGTTTGCATTTTCCATGGAGCTTCGTGGATATCGAATCCGTTCGAGGTCCTCAGTTGTCTTCCGGACCATTTTCTCTCGATACCCTTGATAGGTTTTGGGCTTGATACCCTACTCATTGTGGTCTACCCGACTATCGACTGTACCCGCCTGGTGACTGTTCACGTACTGGAAAACTAGTTGCCAATCTTTTCTAGGGGCATACACAGGTGACTACGGGGGTATACCGCGATACCTAGGACAGACATCGGGCCACGATTTGCAGAGTATACCCGAAAGGTGCTTCTGTATTCGAGTTGCACTTGCACCGGTAAGTTTCTCTAGTGTTGGTTGTTGTAACTGTTCTTCCAACTAGTTTAGTGCTTGCTTGATTTATCTTCTAGGGGATTTGTTTTAGTGAGTGTTACTATTTGTTCGTGTAGAATAC
>SNQJ01S0066817.1:29788-51821 GCA_010110895.2 Picea sitchensis | reverse complement strand
TTATTCTTCTCTTGTATGCATGTGAAGAAAGGGGTTTCAGATTCGGGTAGAAGGTCAAAAGTTAAGTCTTGAGGGTCATGATCTGCGTATAAGCTTAGAGCCCTAGCTTATTAGTCCGTAGGGTAGAATACCCCACAACAAGTATTGGGAACCTTAATGACATTTAATGGCTCTGATTTAACACCCAAAATGAATCTCCTCATCGATACCTTTCAAACGATCTATCCTTTTCCCCAAACGAAGATCGTATGCCAAAGTTACACCCCCAAGACATTGATACACCAAACTACCCAAAATGAGGTCCAAACAATTGTTGTCTTTCCATCTTCCGGGGTTAGGGTTTTGGATTTTATTTATGTTGAAAAGGATTTTGGAGCCTCATTGTAACGATCATCTTCTTTTGAATGAGCATATTGGATACATATCTTCTCATAGATAAGTTTCCACCATTCTAGAGAGTTCATTCACTTTGTATTATACAGTTCTGTACATTTCACTCATTAATAGAAATTATGTATTACTATATATCTGTGCCTCTTGTTATATAAATATGATATATTTCTATTATATTATTGGATTTATTGCAATATCTTGGTATATTTCTTTATTATATCTCCACTCTTATTTCATGCTAGAAATAATCTAGATCACTGGTATCAGAACCGGATGCTCTTGATTGTTTTTCAATGCATGTCCCCGACGAGGTCTAAGTATAGCAAGTTGGGTCTCGAGATTGTCTCTCTTGAGGAAAATCGCTCTTGCACGCCCACGAAACCCTCCATGTTGAAAAAAAAGAAAAAATAAGGAGAAGAATATTCTATTAATTTGTTGCTTGAGCAAGCTCTCACCCGACATAGGGACGAAATGATGGAGAATTTTTCCTACATCCTTCAATGCCTATCGATAGAAGCAGGTGCATCTTCATCAAGCGACCACTTTGGAGGAACCTCTCCTTTTGAGGTACAAGTTAATTTTCACATTCCTGTATTTGAAGCTTAGATAGATGTGGATGCCCTAGAAAATGGTTAAATATTCTAGAGGTTATTTCTCTATTCACAATTTTCCCGATAGGGAAAATATAACCTTCACATTCCTTAAGACTCTCCCCCATGTCAAACATTGGTGGGAAACTTACTGGGAGAAAATTTCCATAGAGGAGTCTAGAATATATGGGGCCGAGCCCACTTGGGATTTCTTTGTGGATGTGGTCAAGGAACAATATTACCCTGTTGATAACTATCATGACTAGTACATGCGATGAACCATGTTGCATCAAGAGAGGGGCCAAGAAGGTTTTGAGTTCACCAATACCTTCCATACCTTTTTCACCAAGATGGGTATCAAATATTCTGAGTGCCATTTGGTTCTAAAATATCATGGGGCTCTACACAGCTATATCCAAACTAAAATGGAGTTTTTGAACATCTCATCGTTGGGAGTTGCCTATCAATATGCTATCAAAATCGAGCATAAATTTAGGCACCAAAACAAAAGGGAGTTTAGGTTTGCAAATCTGCAACAACCAAAGCATGATAAATATAGCTATAACAAACAACCTCTCGAAAACTAGTCCAAGCCACATGAAAAGAAGGGTCACGTAAAGATGAAGAGGGACACTGGAAAGTGGTGTGATTTCCAAAAACTCCCTTGGCACAACACCAATGAATGTTGCTCAAAATAGTCATTGGTGGCTGAGACCAAAGAAAAATATCTGAACCCAGATTCAAAATATTATTCATAAAATAATTGGAGAAGACATATCATCAACACAGATCTTGTTGCTACTGTCAAGACCAAAACAATTCAACCATAAGAACCAACAGATCCTGAAGAGGAGGAGCACCTCTTCCATTCACAAATGTGGGTGAAGGGGACCCCATTGCATTTCACTGTTGATAGAGGAAGTCGGAAGAACCTCATCTCAGTAGAGGCTGTCAAACAGTTGGGATTGTCGACAACACCACACCCACAACCATACAACATTGGGTGGCTTCCTGAGGGACGATATCTATGTCTCAGCCAACAATGTTGATTTTCATATGAAATCTAGTCCTTTTAGGATGAGGTATTATGTGATGTTTCTCCACTGGATGTCTGTAATGTTCTTTTGGGCCAACTATATATGTGGAAGCACCATGTTATTTATGAGTCTCGACCCCATAGTGTCATTGTTACTCTAGGGAGTCATATCTATGGGATACCAGAGGTATTTTTGACTATTTTCCCACCAAAATAGTGCCTCAAGGTAATCTCTCATACTGCAAAATTCAGCCTCTTCACAATCTGTTCAAAAGGTGAATAGAAGGACACTACAAGCACTATAGAATCGGCCCAAGGCCTTTCTTTCCAGCATAAGTAGATTGCAGAAGCGATAGAAGATATTGTTTCTTTACCTACAATAATACATACACACTTCCCAGTCAAGCCACGATACAATAGGTTGGTTGAACATATTCAACCCCACCAACAACAGGTTCGTGATAGCCTTAAACAAACCAAGCAACGCAACTTCTCCGGCAAGGCAAGTAGCTCACTAAGGTTCAAATTAAGAAAACGCTTTCCCCTCTCCCCTAGAAAATAAACGAAATGGATACAATTGCTTCCTAAGGAGGGATTATTGATATAGGTGGAAATCGGTGGCCACCCACCTATTAGAATTGGCTCAAAACAGTCTTCTGAAAATTTACTATTTTTAGTAGTTTTTTGGTTCCTAAACTTTCAGGGCTATTTTGAGAGCCTAAATGAAGTTTTTTCACTATCGAGCACCCTAATGTTAAAGGCTTAAATTGATCCCACAAAATGAATCTCCTCATCAATAAATTCTAACGAGACATCGTGCGCCGTAAATAGAGATCGCATACCAAAGTTATGCCCCCAGGAAGTCGATACACCAAACTACCCAAAACAGGGTCCACAAAACTGTTGGCTTTTCATCTTCTAGGATTAGGGCTTTGGATTTTCCTTATGTTAAAAATGATTTTGGAGTCTCATTGTAACAATCATATTCTCTTCTCAGAGATAAGTTTCCACCATTCTAGCGAGTTCATTCACTTTGTATTTTACAGTTCTGTACATTTCACTCATTAATAGAAATTATGTATTAATGTATATTTGTGTCTCTTGCTACATACATCTAATATATATCTGCTATATTATTGGATATCTCGCAATATCTTGGTATATTTATTTATTATATCTCCACTCTCATTTCGTGCCGAAAATAATTTGGATCAGTGGTATCAGAGCAAGATGCTCTTGATCATTTTTCAGTGCATGTCCTCGACGAGGTATGAGTATAGCAAGTTGGGTATCGATATTGTCTCTCTTAAAGAAAATCACTCTGGCACACCCAAGAAATCCTCCATGGCAGAAGAAAATAAAAATGATGGATCATAAGATTTTATTAATATCTTGCTTCAGTGAGCTCTCACTCGACATAGGGATGAAATGATGGATAATTTTTCCCACGTCCTTCAACACCTACCGATAGCAGCATGCATGTCTTCATCAAGCAACCACTTTGGAGGAACCTCTCCTTTCAAGGTACAAGTTAATTTTTACATTACCATATTTGAAGGTCAAATAGATGTGGATTCCCTTGAAAAATGGTTAAATATGCTAGAAGGATATTTCTTTGTTCACAATTTTTCTAAGAGGTAAAAGATCACTTTCGTACTCCTTAAGGTTATCCCCCATGTCAAATATTTGTGGGAAACTTAATGTAAGAGCAAAGTTCCACAGAGGAGTTTGGAATATATGGGGTTGTTCCCACCTGGGTTTTCTTTGTGGATGTGTTCAAGGAACAATAGTACCTTGTTGGTAACTATGATGACCAGTACATGAGATGGACCATGCTACGCCAAGAGAGGGGCCAAGAAGTGTCAGAGTTCACCAAAACCTTCCATACCTTGCGCACCAATATGGGTATCAAATATTCTGAGTGGAATTTGGTTCTGAAATACCGTGGGGCTCTACATAGGTACATCTAAACTGAAATGGAGTTTCTATAATTCTCATTGCTAGGAGTTTCCTATTGATATGCTATCAAAATAAAGCATAAATTTAGGAACTAGAAAAAAAGGGAGTTTGGGTCTGCAAATCCGCAAAAACCAAAGCATGAAAAAGACGACCCTAAAAAATATCCTCCTGAAAACCATTCTAAGCCACAGGAAAATAATGGCAACAGAAATACAAAGAAGGAAACTGGAAAGTGGCACAATTTCCAAAATATCCCCTGGCACAACACCGATGAATTTCTCTCAAAATAGTCATTGGCGACCGAGATCAAAGAAAAATATCTCAACCCTGATTCATAATCTAATTCAAAAAATAATTGGAGAAGAAACATTATTGACGCAGACCTCACTGCTGTGACCACAACAATTGAACTTGAAGAACCAGTAGATCCTGAAGAGGTGGAGCACCTCTTCTATTAATAGATGTGGGTGAAGTTTACCCCATTTCATTTCATTGTTGATAACATAAGCTTGAAGAACCTCATCTGAACAGAGGTCGTCAAACAGTTGGGATTGTCGACAACGCCACACCCACAACCATACAACATCGGGTGGCTTCTCGAGGGATATGAGATTCGTGTCAGCCAACAGTGTTGATTTTCATACGACATACATCCCTTCAAGGATGCGGTATTATGTGATTTTGCCCCGCTATATGTCTATGATGTTCTTTTAGGCTAGCTATATATGTGTAAGCGCCATGCTATTTATGAGTCCCGATCCCGTAGTGTCATTGTTACTCTGGGGGGTCATCTCTACAGGATACCAGAGGTAGTTACAACTATTTCCCCACCAAAGCAGTGTCACAAGTTAATCTCTCATACTGCAAAATTCAGCCTCTTCATAATCAATTCAAAAGGTGAATAGAAGGAAACTACAACCACTACATCTTTGGCGCAAGACCTTTCTTTCCAACATAAGAAGATTGCAGAATCAAAAGAAGATATTGTTTCTTAACATATAATAGTACATACACACTTCCCAATCAAGCCACGATACAACAGGTTGGTTGTACATATTCAACCCTACCAACAACAAGTTCATGACAACCTTCAACAAGCCAAGCAGTGCAACGTCTTGAGCAAGGCAAGCAACTTATCAAGGTTCAAATTCAACAAACGCCTTCCTCTCTCCCCCAGAAACTCAATGCAATGGAGACAATTGTTAAATAAGGAGGGAGGATTGGTCCAAGTGGATATTGGTGGCCACCCAACTATTACAACTAGATCAAAACAATCTTATGACAATTTACTATTTTTAATATTTTTTCGGTTCCTAAACTTCTGGGGACATTTTAAGGGACTAAATTAATATTTTTGGGATTAGGAACCTCAATTATGACCAAAGCCTCTAATTGATCACCCAAAATGAATACCATCGTCGATACCTTTCCAAAAAGATAATGTGCACCCCAAATGGAGATTGTATGCCAAAGTTACGCCCCCGGGAAGTTGATACACCAAACTACCCAAAACATGGTCCAAAAAATTGTTGGCTTTTCATCTGTCGGGTTTATGGTTTTGGATTTTATTTATCTCAAAAAGGATTTTGGAGCCTCATTTTAATGATCATATTCTTGAAAATGAGCATAGCTGTCACATTTCTTCTCAGAGATAAGCTGCCACAATTCTAGAGAGTTCATTCACTCTGTATTTTATAGTTCTGTACATTTCACTCATTAATAGAAATGGTGTATTACTGTATATATGTGCCTCTTGTTATATACATATTATATATCTTTGTTATATTATTGGATCTCTTGCAATATCTTGGTATATTTATTTATTATATCTCCACTCTCATTTCATGCCGAAAATAATCTGGATCAGTGGTATCAGAGCAGGATGCTCTTGATCATTTTTCATTGCATGTCCCTGACGAGGTCCGAGTATAGAAAGTTGGGTCTCAAGATTTTATCTCTTGAGGAAAATATCTCTTGCATGCCCAAGAAACCCTCCATGGAAGAAGAAAATACAAATGATGGCTCGCATAATATTCTATTAATCTGTTGCTTGAACAAGCTCTCATGTGACACATAGAAGAAATGATGGACACTTTTTCCCACATCCTTTAATGCCTACCGATAGAAATAGATGCATATTCATCAAGAAACCACTTTGGAGGAACCTCTCCTTTCAAGGTACACATTAATTTTGACATTCTCGTATTTGGAGGTCAGATAGATGCAGATTCCTTAGAAAAATGGTTAAATCTTCTAGAAGGTTATTTCTCTGTTCACAATTTTCCTGATAGGGTAAATATCACCTTCGCACTCCTTAAGAATCTCCCCCATGTAAAACATTGGTGGGAAATGTGCTGGGAGAAAAGTTCCATAGAGGAGTCTGGAATATATGGGGTCGAGCCCACTTCATATTTCTTTGAGGATGCGGTCAAGGAAAAATATTACCCTGTTTGTAACTATTACCATGAGATGGACCACGCTACGTCAAGAGAGGGGACAAACAGTGTCAAGTTTCACCAATACCTTCCTTACCTTATGCACCAAGATGAGTATCAAATATTCTGAGAGACATTTGGTTCTGAAATACTGTGGGCTCTACACAGGTAAATCCAAATTGAAATGGAGTTTCTGGAAATCTCAGCACTGGGAGTTGATTATCGATATGTTGTCAAAATCAAGAAGAAATTTAGGCACTAGAACAAAATGGAGTTCATGTCTAGAAATACACAACAATCAAAGAATGATAAATACGACCCTCACAAACAGCCTCCCGAAAACTAGTGTAAACCACAAGAAAAGAAGTTTCATAGAAAGATGAAGAAGGACACTGGAAAGTGGTGCGATTTCCACAAAACCCCCTGGAAAAACATCAATGAATGTCTCTCAAAATAGTCATTGGTTGTGGATATCAAAGAAAAATATCCAAACCCAAATTTGGAATCCGATTAAGAAAATAATGGGAGAAGACAGATCATTGACGCAGACCCCACTACTATTTTCGAGACTGCAAAAATTCAACCAGAAGAACCAGCATATCCTAAAGAGGGGGAGCACCTCTTCCATTCACAAATGCAGGTGAATGGGACCCCATTGCATTTCATTGTTGATATCGGAAGATAGAAGAACCTCATCTCAGTAGAGGTTTTCAAACAGTTGGGATTGTCGACAACACCACACCCATAGCCATACAACATCGGGTGGCTTCACCAGGGATGAGATCTTCGTGTCGCCCAACAATGCCAATTGTCATATGACATCCATCCCTTCAAGGATGAGGTATTATGTGATTTTTACCCACTGGATTTCTATGATGTTCTTTTGAGCCAGCCATATATGTGGAAGTGCCATACTATTTATGAGTCTCAACCATGTAGTGTCATTGTTACTCTGTGGGTCATATCTACAGGGTACCAGAGGTATTTATGACTACTTTCCCACCAAAACAGTGCCTCAAGGTAATCTCTCATACTTCAAAATTCAACATCTTCACCACCATTTCAAAAGGTGAACAGAAGGACACTACAACCACTCTAGCCTTGACCCAAGACCTTTCTTTCGAACAGAAGCAGATTGCAGAAGCGACAAAATATATTGTTTCTTCACCTACAATAGTACATACACACTACCTAATCAATACACAATACAAAATGTTTCTTTAACATATTCAACCCCCCCAACAACATGTTTGTGATAGCCTTCAACAAGCCAAGCGGCGCAACTTATACAAAAAGGAAAGCAACTCACCAAGGTTCAAATTCAACAAACGATTTCCCCTCTCTCCCAAAAAATCAATGCAATGGAGACCATTTATTCCTAAGTAGGGAGGATTTATCCAAGTGGATATCGGTGGCCACCCACCTATTAAAACTATCTCAAAACAATCTTCTGACAATTTACTATTTTTAGAAGTTTTTTGGTTCCTAAACTTCCGGGGCCATTTTAAGGGCCTAAATGATTTTTTTTCACGATAGGGCACCTCAATAATGGGAAATGGATTTTATTGAGCCCCCAAAATGAATATCCTCGTCTATACCTTTCCAATGAGCTATCATGCGCCCCAAAGGGATTTCATATGTCAAAGTTATGCCCCTGGGAAGTCGATACACCAAACTACCCAAAACGACGTCCACAAAATTATTGGATTTTCATCTTCTGGGATTAGGGTTTTGGATTTTATTTATGTTAAAAAGGATTTTGTAGTCTCATTGTAACAATAATATTCTTGAAAATGAGCGTATCCATCACATCTCTTCTCAGAGATAATATGCCACCATTCTAGCGAGTTCATTCACTCTGTATTTTACAGTTTTGTACATTTCACCGATTAATAGAAATTGTGTATTATTGTATATCAACGCCTCTTTTTATATAAATCTGATATATATCTATTATATTATTGGATCTCTTGAAATATCTTGGTATATTACTTTATTATATCTCCACTCTCATTTCGTGTCGAAAATAATCTAGATAAGTGGTATCAGAGCTGGCTACTCCTGGTCATTTTTTAGTGCATGTGCCCGACGAGTTCTGAATATAGAAATATGGGTATCGTGCTTGTCTCTCTTGAGGGAAATCTCTCTCGCATGCCCAAGAAACCCTCCATGGTGGAATAAAGGAAAAACAATGGAGCAAAAGATTTTATTAATGTGTTTCTTTAGCAAGCTCTCAATCATCATAGGGACGAAATGATGGAGAATTTTTCCCACATCCTTCAATGTCTACCGATAATAGCAGGTGTGTCTTCATAAAGAGGTCACTTTGGAGGAACCTCTCCTTTCAAGGTATAAGTTAATTTGGACATTCTCGTATTTGAAGGTTAGATAGATGTAGATTCCCTTGAAAAATGGTTAAATCTACTAGAAGGTTATTTCTCTGTTCACAATTTTTCCGACAGGGAAAATATCACCTTCACACTCCTTAAGGCTCTCCCCCATGTCAAACATTGGTGGGAAACTTACTTGGATAAAAGTTCAACAGAGGAGTCTGGACTATATGGGGTTGTTCCCACTTGGGATTTCTTTGTGGATGCGTTCAAGGAATAATATTACCCTATTGGTTACTATGACGACCAATACATGAGATGGACCATGATGCATTAAGAGAGGGGCCAAGTAGTGTCAAAGTTCACCAATACCTTCCATACCTTGTGAACCAAGCTGGGTATTAACGATTCTGAGTGGAATTCGGTTTTGAAATATCGTGGGGCTCTACATAGGTACATCAAAATTGAAATGGAGTTTCTGGACATATCATTGCTAGGAGTTTCCTATCGATATGCTGTCAAAATCAAGAAAAAATTTAGGCACCAAAACAAAAGGGAGTTTGGGTTTGAAAATACGCAACAACCAAATCATGATAAAGATAACTCTAACAAACAGCCTCCCGAAAACTAGTCTAAGCTACAGGAAAAGAAGGGTCATAGAAAGATGAAGAAGGCCACTGGAAAGTGGTGCAATTTCCACAAAATCCCCTTACACAACATCGATGAATGTCGCTCAAAAATTTCATTGGTGGAATAAATCAAAGAAAATAATCTGAACCCAGATTCCTAATCCGATTCATAAAATAATAGAAGAAGAAATATCATCGACGCGGACCCCATTTTTATTGTCGTGAACGCAAAACTTCAACCAATATATCCTGAAGAGGGGGAGCGCATCTTCCATTCATAGATGTGGGTGAAGGGGACCCCATTGCATTAGATTCTTGATAGCGAAAGACAGAAGCACCTCATCTCAAAAAAGGTCGTCAAAATATTGGGATTGTCAACAACACCACACCCGCAACCATACAACATGTTTCCCTGCTAGATGTCTATGATGTTATTTTGGGATAGCTATATATGTGGAAGCACCATGTTATTTATGAGTCTCGATTTCGTAGTGTCATTGTTACTCTTGGGGGTCATCTCTATAGGATACTAGATGTAGTTCTGTCTATGGTCCCACCAAAACAGTGCTGCAAGGTAATATCTCATACTGCAAAATTCAACCTCTTCACAATTTGTTCAAAAGGTGAATAGAAGGACACTTCAACCACTGGAGCCTTGGCCCAAGACCTTTCTTTCCAACATAAGCATATTTCTTAAGAGACAAAATAAATTGTTTCTTCACCTACAATAATACATAAACATTTCCTAGTCAATCCATGATACAATAGTTTGGTTGAACAGATTAAACCCCACCAACAACCAGTTCATGACAACCTTCAACAAGCCAAGCAACTCAACTTCTCCAGGTAAGCAAGCAAATCACCAAGGTTCAAATTCAACAAACGCTTTCCCCTCTCCCCCAGAAACTCAATGCAATGGAGACCATTTATTCCTAAAGAGGAAGGATCAGTATAGGTGGATATCATTGGCCACCCACCTATTAAAATTGGATCCAAACAGTCTTCTGATAATTTACTATTTTTAGCAGTTTTTCGGTTCCTAAACTTTCGGGGCCATTTTGAGGGCCTAAATGATTTTTTTTAGTATCAGGAACCTCAATGACAACCAATTTCTATGATTGAGTATCCAAAATGAATCTCCCCATCGATACCTTTCCAACAAGCTATAGTGCACCCCAAATGAAGATAGTATGCCAAAGTTATGCCCCCAAGAAGTTGATGCACCAAACTGCCCAAAACGGGGTCCAAAAAACTATTGGCTTTTCATCTTCCAAGATTAGGTTATGGATTTTATTTATGTTAAAAAGGATTTTGGAATCGCATTGTAATGATCATATTCTTGTGAATGAGTGTAGCCATCACATCTCTTCTCATAGATAATCTTCTACCATTCTAGCGAGTTCATTCACTCTGTATTTTACAGTTCTGTACATTTCACTCGTTAATAGAAATTGTGTATTACTGTATATCTTCACCTCTTGTTATATACATATGATATATATCTGTTATATTATTGGATCTCTTGCAATATCTCAGTACATTTACTTATTATATCTCTACTCTCATTTCGTGTCGAAAAAACTGGATCAATATTGATAGGTGGAATCAGTTAGTCACAGGAAGACAAGCAATGAAAGGAACAACAAGACAAGGGAATAGAAACCATCAGCATGAAATACATCGCCATAGGAAAAATTTTGAACGATGTGTTCATTGATTTCTAGGTAGTAAACATGACAAGATATGAAAATTGAAAGTCAAATAACTTTGAATTATTTTTTATATGTGAGTGAATTACAAGAGGAATCATCAATGAACAAGAAGCATCAGAAGAGAGGAAATGAAGCATATACAGGAAGTCCCACATTTATCTACATGACATATTGTAGAGAATTCAAGGAAATAAATGTCGTCAGAGAGAGAGAGACCAGATTAGAAGAATGCAGACAAGAGGGAGATATCGACAAGGGCAGTTACCCTTTTTACCCATGATGTCAAAGGGGAAGAAAGAGAAATATTAGAAGCATGAAGACATGGGGAGAAGCCCCAAAGAGAGATACCCTTTTTCATTGATGTCAAAGGGGGAGAGAAGCATGGGGACAGAAACTACATAATAGATAGATGAGGATAAATGGTCACATGGGGAGTATGAGTGTTTCCATCAATGTCAAAGGGGGACATTGTTGGATAGTTGGTTGTCATTGATGTTGTTGGATAGTTGATTGTCATTGATGTCAATAGAATTTGTTTTTGGTTTTCATTGATGTTGTTGGATAGTTGATTGCCATTGATGTCAATAGAATTTTTTTTTGGTTTTAATTGATGTCAACATAAGTGGTTGTCATTGATGTCAACAGAGGTGATGGCTACATTTGAATAAGTCTATAAGAAGCCCCAAAGGTGTGGTCATGAATCCCAAAGTTGTTTGAGGAATAAGGACATGAAGGAAAATGTAAATGTAGGTAACACACTCATAGATGGACAGTCCTCATCATGTCATTGCCAATGGTAGGTGGTACATCACATACTTCCTCATGGTTGAGGAGTTATAAGGCCATGAGGTTGGAAGCCCCAAAGAATGGTTAATAATCCCCTAAATGGTTGCAACAAGAAGTCACAAGTCATTAATTAAAGGGTAAAGTGATTATAACAAGAAATTATAGGTCGAACCTTAAGTTAAGGAAATAAGTCGCTTTGAAAAGGTATAAATACACCACAAGAAGTATCTCATTTTGTACATTCACTTACACAAGTCTATTGAATATCTTCTAAGTGAACAAGTGATCTATTGGCTAATATAAGATAGTGAATTTGAGGTAGCAAAGGAGAGTGAAGGTGAAAGTTTCAGGATTGCATAGGTGAGTGAGGGTTTCTGAAAAACCCTAGTTTGGTTGACCCCTGTGAATTAGACTACTGGTGTCCCACAAGGCACCCCCGCAGGTTGTACGACCCTCATCCCACAAGTCCCCAGTAGTTAACTAGTCTTGGTCTTGCAAGGCTAAGACAAATTTGGGGAGCATGATAGTAGCAGGTTGCTAAGGCTGAGGAAGAGCTACATGTATGATATCTTGTGTATCAGGTTAGCTACATGTTTAAAGGTATGTCTATATGCATGTTTTAAGGGTTACATGTTGGTGATGTTATGGTACATGCTTGAGGCATTTCTTTGGTATCTTGTTGATACATTGGCACATGCTTGAGGAACATCTTATGTGCATGGTGTGAAGCATATTTTGGTACATGTATGACGTACATTTCTTGATGATATTGATGCATGTTTTGTTGATACTGAGAGGGGGGTGAATCAGTATCAAGTACAATTTAAAAACCTTTTTCAAGTTATACTTAAACCATTCAATTATATCCAATGAGCAATGAACAATAGTATAAGAGTTACACCAATACACCACAATACACCATGCACAATATATATATGAGAAATAATCAATAGTTTTTTTTTCAAGCGAAGTAATGACTTTAGCGGTAGCTATAGCTTCCAAATGTAAGGGAGGATAAAACCTCCAAGAGGAATATACAATCCTCAATATCGAGAGATATTTGAACTCTATCTTCCCCTTCCTTCCACCCAAGAATATATGAGAGATAATAAACTTTACATTAAATCATCACCAAATGAAGCGATATCCACATAGAGCTTTTTGATAATGCTACGTCTGCTTCTTCAATTTCTGTAATTATTCAATTCTTGGAGTAATATAATCCTATAGATAATGTACTCAATGTGATCTGAAACTCCTCTAATTTTCACTCATGAATCCTCCCCAAAAGAGGTTATAGAAAGAATGGTAGACTTTTATTCAATTGGTTTGTTTGGAAGACCCAACTTGTACAACATGCCCAGCGCTCAATATTTAACATCTAATTCTGAAACATGCACACAAGAAACTAGTACACATACTCTTTCCAATGGAAGTGATCACATTTCATTTGGAGTCTGTATGAAAAGTTATGATTGTTTTGAGAACCTTGTTTATTGACTGGTTTGGAATTTGGTCACAAACCATTCCAGAGTGTATCTCCATAATTATAGAGAATCAAGAGCTAATTTTTTACCAGAGGTACCTTGATATGGCTTATCAATACCATAGATATTTTACCATCTGAATTGTTCTAGAAAACATGTTATAGTAAAATGGTAAGATGACCTGAAAAAACCTTCCTTCAGAACACATTACCAAAATACTTCATCCTCCTTGAAATCCGACCTTCTTTTTACTTCTTCTTCCCTCTGAAATTCACGACTTGTATCAAATAGATGTATAATGATATTTATTTATACCATTTTATGTCACTTCATTTCAACATTAGGGATGACTTGACACTTTCTTATTTGTAATTATTTTCCTTCCCAGTATTTTGGGGCCTACATGTACTTCCTTTTCAATTCACTTGTCTTTTAAAAATTCATTTTCCTCAACCATGAGGATCCATGACATGCCACATACCACCGGTGTATACTATCCATTCATGGTGTTGTATATCACATGTGCATTTTTCCTTCATGTCAAAATACCCTTATCAATCTTTACGCGGTCAACACCAGCTAGGGTTGACATCAATGACAACAAATAATCTTCCAACATGTTTGAGGCACTTCTTGATGGGGTTATGGAACATGTTTGAGGATCATATTACATTGCATGTTAATGGTACATGTAAGGAGCATATTAGTAATGTTGTTATAATGAGACACATCTTGATGATATCATCGTTGAGCATATCTTGTACCTGTTGGTATTTTTGTTTGGTATATGTCATGGCGATTTTATCACATGCGCCCAGGCACTTAATTAATGATATCTTATGATGTACATAAGGTGTGCTTGGTTGAGACATATCATGAGTGATATAGTTGATGCATGAGATGGCATAGGTTTGATAAATGGTTGATGTACACGATATGGTACATGATTAATGTACTTGGTATGGTACATGTTTGATGTACATGGTATGGTATAGGTTTTGGTACATGGTTTATGTACATATGGTATAATCTGAGTTACGGTAGTTGGCGTGCATGGTATGAGTACAAGTTTTAGTATAGTTTGATGTATGGTATTGATGGTTTTGGTATCCATGTGTGTGGATCACTTCTTGATGAGATTATGGCACATGTTTGAGGATCATGCATTGCATGTTGTGGTACATGCTTGAGGCATGTATTGGTAATGTTTGTACATATTGAGACACATCTTGATGATATCATGGTACATCGTTAGAGGCATATCTTGTATATATTGGTATTTTGTTTGGTATATGTCATGGCGATGTTATCACATGCTTGAGGCACTTAATTAATGATGTCTTGTTGTACATGGTGTATGTCAGTTTGAGACATATCATGAGTGATATGGTATATGGATGAAGCATCATGGTTTATGGCATATCTTGGTACATGCATGATATGGTACAGGTTGTGGTACATGGTTGATGTACATGGTATGGTATAGGTTTTGGTACATGGTTTATGTACATGGTATGATACAGGTTCTGGTAGATAGTTGACGTACATGGTATGGTACAAGTTTTAGTACATGGTTGATGTACATGGTATGGTGATGGTTTTGGTATCCATGTGAGTGGATCTAGTTATAGTTGGTTGATTATGGTATATCAATCACAAAGATAGTGACAGAGATAGTGAGAGGGACAACGATAGGTTGGATGATTGGTTTATCATCAGTTACATGTTGATGTGACATAATGACAATGACAGGTTGATGTGATAGAGTGATAGTGACAGGTTGATGTGACATTGATAGTGACAGGTTGATGTTACCATGATAGTGATAGGTTGGCTGATGTATCAGTGACAGTGACATTTACAGGTTGATTAATGGTAGTGATAGGTTGATTCTAAACTTATATGTCAGGGAGATAGGATGAGGCAAGGAAAGGGGGTTGTAGCCTCCTTTCGGTTAGTGCCAGATAATTCATGGAGTCGGATATTCCTTTAGGTTGGAGCCTGTAAATCAGGGGTTGTATCCTCCTTCTGGTTGGGTCCAAAGAACACAGAGATTTGGAGTTTCCTTTAGGTTAGAGCTTGTAAAATAGGGGGTTGGAGACTCCTTCCAGTTGTATTTGGAGAATTAAGGGAGTTGTAGCTTCCTTCAGGTTGGAGCCTATAAATAGGGGGTTGGAGCCTCCTTCGGGTTGTTTATGGAGAATTGGGAAGTTGGTGATTCCTATGAATGTATTCTTGATATATATAAGAAATCATTTTGCATTTTTCTCACATATGGGTTTCCATGTAAATTCTGGTGTACTGTGTATTTGTAGTTGTTTATTATGCACTATTGAATGATATTGTTTACGATTCAATGATATACTAAATGAATAAGTGATAAAATATTGAATACTGGTGATAAATTTGATATTTATATATACTGTGATTGAAAGTGGTAAAAAGTTCTCATACTGATTCACTCCCCCCCCCCCTCTCATTATTCCAATAGACATAGGGAAAGAATTTTCTATAGAAGAAACTATCACAAAAACCCAACATGGTAAGAAGGAGAGGAGAATCAAAAAACTATTTGGTAAGCATTTTCATATGAATTATTTAAGAAAAAGTAGGGATTATTGCTATGAATTGTTGAATATCATTAAAAATTTGAGAAGGATGAATAAGGAGTTATGCCAAAGATTGGTTTATACCTAGGAAGAAAAAGTACTTCTTATGCCCAACATCAATACAGATACTTTGATCTAGGCTATAGATGAACATATTGAAATAGATAAAAGATTATGTACCATGATAAAAGTAGGACATCCATCTTGTGGTTCACATGAAGGTGGTGTTAAAAACATGGAAATAGAGTTTGAAAATATTCTATGGATTCTACTAGAGTCAATATTACTATAAAAAGTAATGAAGTTGAAGATGCTTTAGAACCTATTAAAGTTGAAACTAATACATACCTTGTAGAAGTGATTCAAGAATACACTACACTTGAGGACTTGACAGTAGTAAGAGCACCTAAAGATATTGTACCCAAGGATTCAACAATTGTTGTAGAAGTTCCAATAGAATATCAAGTAGAGGTTGTGTTGATAACTAAAGAAGGTACCATGGAGAAAAGTATACATGAGGATGTGATAGAGAAGGAAGTAGTAGTTGAGGGTTATGTTATTCCATAAAATGCTATACTTCAAACCTTATAAATAGAGTCATTTGATATTGTTCATTTAAGGGATGAAGTGAAAAAATGGAGGAATCTTATTGATTAATTAGGTCAGGGAGTGATATCATTATAATCACACGATCAACTTATTCATGGATTTTGGGAGCAGTGGGTCAGATTATATACTCAAACAAGTGAAATATGAGAACATTTATGGAGAGAATTATAATGTGAAACAATCCTAGAGATGTTCATCAATTGTAATTATACAAAGAGAAGATGTTCCATTTGTCCCATGCATCCCTTTATTTTCGATCACATTCTCTTGTATATGTTGTTTTCTTAAATAATTAATGGCTATATTTATATCTTCGACAATTATATAGGAAGAATTCAAACATATAAGAACTAGAGAAATTAGTGTTGCATAACTTATAGCTACAGAAGTAGCCACCATATAAACTCAACCTAGTAACAATAATACAAGACCTAGGAAAAGTATTGCTAAAGAATCAATAGCTACAAAATAAGACACCATAAAAAATCAACCAAGTAAGAAGAAGAGAAGACCTAAGGCAAATATTTCTAAAGAATCAATAGATACAGAAGAAACTTTCATAGAAACCCAACATGGAAAGAATAAGAGGAGAATCAAAAAACTATTTGGTAAGCATTTTCATATGAATTATCTTAGAAAAAGAAGTCTTTATTACTCTGTGTTTTTGAAGATCAGTTAAAATTTGATAAGGATGAATAAGGAGTTATGCCAAAGATTGGTTTCTACCTAAGAATAAAAAATACTTCTTATGCCCAAAATCAATACAAATACTTTGATCTAGACACTAGATGAACATATTGAAATAGAGAAAAGAGTATGTTTCATGATAAAAGTAGGATACCCACCTTCTGGTTCACATGAAGGTGGTATTAAGAACATGTAAATAGAGTTTGAAAATATTCTACGGATTCTACTGGAGTCAATATTATTATACAATGTAATGAAGTTGAAGATGCTAAAGAACCTGTGAAAGTTGAAATTAATACAAACCTTGTAGAAGAGATTCAAGAATCAACTACACTTGAGGACTTTACATCAGTAGGAGAACCAAAAGAGATTGTACCCAAGGATTTGAAAATTTTTTTAGAAGTTCCAATATAATCTCAAGCAGAGGTTGTGTTGATAACCAATGAATATACCTTGGAGGAAAGTATACCTGAGGATGTGATAGAGAAGGAGTAGTAGTTGAGGGAGATGTTATTCCATAAAATTCCATACTTCAAACCATAACAATAGAGTCATTTGAGATTATTCAGTTAAGGGGTGAAGTGGAAAATTGGAGGAATCTTATTGAGTCATTAGGTCATGGTGTGATATCATTATAGGCACACCATATAGTTATTCATGGAGTTTGGGAATAGTGGGAAAAATTATATACCCAGGAAAGTGAAATATGGGAATATTTATGGAGAGAATGATAATATGAAATAATCCTAGAGATTTTCATCAATTGAAATTAGACAAAGAGAAGATGTTCATCAATTTAAATCATATAACCATCTAGGTCATTTGAAACATGTTTTTGGGAGATGCAGGAAGTTTGGCATATCCCTCAACCCAACAAAGTATTTATTTGGAATGTTGGAACGCAAGTTACCAGGTCAAATTATGTCTTCCCAAGTTCAATATTAATCCATAGAGGTTTGAGGATATAATTACCTTCTCCCTACCAAGACACAAAAATACAATATAGTCCTTTTTTGTTGAAATCAACTTCCTTCAATGGTTTATTCCAATTTTTTCTAATATCACCAAGCATATGAATGGAGTTCTGAAGAAATATAGTGAGGCAAATAATCCTTTGTAGCAATTGAGGGACCCTTTAATTACTTCCTAATTAACTTAGTAAGAAACTAAAGGGTTTTTCATTTAATTATCAATCATAGGTCGTATCTTATTCATGAACTGTCATGAACCGTATATGCAAGTGTATTGTTGTAACTGCTAAGGAGTTGTATTACTTTGAATGTCACAAGTTGATATTTCAAGATACTTAATTAATTCACTAAGATATCCTACTTCTCAAATTGCAGGAAATTAAATATCACATTTGAAGAAAAATGAAAACACACTTGCGAAAAGTAAATCTCTCTTGTGGAAAGTAAATAACATGTTACAGGAAGTAAATCACACTCGTTGAAGGTAACTCACACCTTGTAGAAAGTAAATCACACTTGTGGAAAGTAAATAATGTTGACAGAAAGTAAATCAAACTTGCGTAAATGAAATCATACTTGCAAAAAGTAAAGTTATGATAACATCTAATGGTGACTTTCTCAAATAAAATTATGATCTTTTCTTGTTGTAACACCTATGCATTCGTACTTCCAATGTTAATTTACAAAACAAATAATATCAATCCCAAGATATTGAGGAATTAAACTGTCATAAATCTAAGGGAAAAAAAATACAGTAAATTTGCAAGCGGAGTTGCAACAATGTAGTTGCAACCATGGAGCTATAGAATAAAAGTTACAATGATGCGAGTTGCACCAATGCAAT
This sequence comes from Picea sitchensis, assembly GCA_010110895.2. NCBI lineage: Eukaryota > Viridiplantae > Streptophyta > Pinopsida > Pinales > Pinaceae > Picea > Picea sitchensis. The sequence goes on along the minus strand of SNQJ01S0066817.1, from coordinate 32,744 downwards.
TTGCAACAACAAAGATACAACACAAAATCAACAACAATATGAGTTGCAACAATGGGAGTTGCAACAATGTTTTTTATTATAAACTTACAGAAATAAAATCAATACTGAATTGCAGCTTAAGATTGTATAACTCACTATGTAAGGGAAATAAACATTAATCACACATGAATTTCAATTAACTATTCTATGAATCTAGAATTGTAGCAAATTAAGAAATGAAACAACTACATAATTAAATGAACAAAATTGAAATGCTAAATCTTATTCCTAATTTTACATAGATTAACTAACTAAGGAGGGGGGCCTACCCCCTTATACAAGTAACTAGGATATGAAATCAAGATAGCATGAGTACTCAGGGTGTCATCACACAAATAGGAGAAGAAAAGGAATTATATTGCAGAAGTCTGAAATTTACAATAATAACCAAATGTTGTTGCAAAACGAATTCTCCTCCAAGATCTAGGGAAGTTAGGGTTCTTATATAATAAAGTTGATGTCTAAAATAACACAAAAGGATGGATGGAATACCATGATAATTAGGTTTTTCATCTGTTTATAGTGGTATTTCCAATTTTTAGTAAATAACGGGCATGTGCTGACTTTGATTAGTTTAGCGATAGTTGGTAAGAAAACTAAATTCTCTTTTGGTTGTCCAATTTCCTCCTGTCGCCTTCCTATGTGAGGAACATTCCTTTAATGTTGGCTATAATATGCATTGTTGTGCTTGTGGACTTTATACTCAGAGTTGCAACAATGGAGAGGAATTGCAGTCATTATAAGGATTTGCAGCTACTGTAAGGAATCCACTCTAATTTCTCCTGTATAACAATGTTAGTGCATGAAAGTAACAATTTCCTTACAAAATATGTAAGAATAGCATAAAAATGGCATATGGGGAAAGATTCATACCCTGGTGAAAAGTGAGACAAAAATGGATAAGGAACGTATAAAAAAGGGAATGATCAAATTGAAAATGGTAAGTATAAATGTACTAGATGGGTGCTGAAAGTGTGCCAATTTAGGCACCCATCATCTCCCCTAGTAAAAAAGTGTTGCATGTCCCTATGCAACTAACAATCATTCAAGGTTAGATAAATTTGGGTGTCCATGGGGGTCAATGACACTAAAGTCTAATTCCCTAGCTTCCTCCTTCTTTTCACTAGTGTCATTCCTTGTTGTAAATCCTCTGTCTTATGCTATTTCTTGCTATGTTTCGGTCTAATGGCATCATCAATTAACATAAAGTGTCTTGCATGAATAGATACTTCCCTTTTTAATTAATGTGAGATGTTTCTTATAGTATGATCAAGGGTTCCCTTGCAACAAGAGGACTTGTTGTAGGGTAACCTAATTTCTTAGGTGTGCTTTGTTCATCAAGCTCATCCTTCAACATTTTTAGGTTGAGTTGTAGCTTCCATTTCTTCATTCTCAACATTATTTCTTTTTCTACCAAATATGCATATATAGGAAGGAGTGTGGAATGCTTACCTAGTATTTAGTAGTAACCTTCCTTTTAGGATCACCCATTTCTAGTTCTGATTCATTTTTTCCTGGTTCATGTGCATTAGTAGAATTCTCTCAAAAAAAAGTATTTTTGGATTATCAAGCTCTTCTTCTTCTAGTTCCTCTTTGTCTGACTCCTGTGAGTTGGTAGGCCATTCCCCAAGAGTGTTCCCTACTAGTTTTTGTGGATCAATAAGGACCTCTATTTCTAATTCATCTTTCTCTTATGGATTGGCACTTGATTCCTCAACAATGCTTCTTTTTGGTTCTTATGGGTCAACAAGATCCTCTACTTCTTGTGGAGGAGTATGTGGATTAGTAATATTTTCCCCATAAGTTCTTCTTGTTGGTTTTTTTGGGTCAACAAGAGCCTCTAGTTTTGGCTCATCTTCTTCTTGTGAACTGGTAGAGTTCTCTGGTTCCTCTGTCTATAATTCTCGAGGCTTGGAAGAGTCTTCCTAAGGATTTATCTCTATTGGTTCTTGTGGAGCAGTAGGATCCTTGTCTTGATTCTCCTCCTCTATTTTTTTGTGTTTACAACATTTTCTCGAGAAGGGCTCCCCATTGGTTTTTGTGCGACAGTAGGAACTTTTTCTTCTGGTTCTACTTATTTTGAATATGCCTCAAGGAGGGTGATAATCCCTTCTCCAAGAGATCCTTTTGATGGTTCTTTTGTGTTATAAAAGGCCTCATCAACTTACAGGTTGGTGCCCTTCATTGGTTCTTCTGTGTTAGCAGAGGGTTTTGTCTCCATTTCTTCATCGGCTTCTCGATAATCCTTTTTTTCTTGTTCTTACAACTTAGGTTTTCATTGTCTGTGTTGAGTTGCATCTGTGTGTCTCATCCTTAATTTCTTCGAAATAAGAATTTGCCTCTTTTTAAAACCTCTGACTCTCTTTGTCAGGGGTTTATTCTCATTCACCTCAACATCACTGTCATTGGTTTCCTTTGTTGGAGTTGCAACATGATGACCCCTTTTCCTAGTTGTCTTTATAGGTTTATTTGGCGGAGAAGTGTTAGTATCTAGGGTTGTTGTATCTGTGACACTACTACTTGGTGGTGGAGTTGCATCTATGACCTCTTCATGTGATATAACTACAACCATTTCTTATTTGAGTTCATGAGTTGTAGCCACTGTGTACTCAGAAATTATAATGGGCGGCTGAAAAATATTGTTCCAAGTGCAGACTTCCCTATCTAGGGTGAGTTCCACCAATAAATTGATAATTCCACAGTGTAAGACAATGTCCATGGGGTTATTTTCCCTTTTCACAAGTGTTGTCATTGTCTGCAGTGTCTTGAACAAGAAGTATGGCATATTAATGGGTTGTTTATGTTGGAGATGATCCAAAAGTCAGTTATGTTGGAGATAGATGGACCAGTAGCATCCTTCACAGGTAAAATATCGATGCATGAATATAGCCACGTCTTTCCAGGGGTGTGGAAAATA
>SNQJ01S0066817.1:0-22807 GCA_010110895.2 Picea sitchensis | reverse complement strand
TTTTAAACACCTAGGGTTTTTGGTATTTAGGGTTTTGGCACCTAGGTTTCGACCTAGGGCTGTCGGTGAATGATTGTAAGGTATAAATAGAGGTCTAAAGGGCCTAGGTTGGGTTGGTAATTCTGGGTGGGTACGATATTGTTTTTGATCTAGCTCTATTTTTGTGGTGAGAGATTATTGTATTGTGAGAGAGAAGTACTGAGAGAGAAAGAGCCTTTTGGTATTGTAAGATCTTCAACTGTGTACAAAGGTCAAGTCCTGCAGCTGGGTGCATAGGAAGGGGAGAGAAGGGGAGAGAAGAAAGGAGATCTTCTAGCTGAGAGTGCAGATAAGAACTGTATTCTTTTCCTTAATAGATCATAAACAAAATTCTGTGGATGTAGCCCTAGAGAGAGGGTGAACCATGTATATCTGGTGTTATGTGTGTGATTGATGTATTGATCTCTATCATTGTTATATTGTTATTTACATTGTTGTATTAGATCAGATCTATGGAATGTGTAGGGTAGATCTAGCTTGATAAGTGATAGATGCAAGTTGTGTTGTTTTTGTAATAGATCCACTTTATATTCCCCTGATTGTAGACATCTCTATCTTGCAACCCCCTCATAGCTTCTTCGGGTGAGACTGCATCTGCTTTGTAGGTGTTGCCGAAAGCGCCAGTAGCTAGGGCTTGTTGGTGCACTCTTGGAGATAAACCATGGGTCTGCCCCTATGCCAACAAATGGTTCCATTGCCAGGATGGGAATATTCATGAGGGAATGTCAAGGTGGTTCCCATCAAAGAAAGAGATTCAAAAGTGGATGGAAGATCAAGAGAGGGACTTTGTTGAAGCCCAGAACAAGAACCCTAATCTGGGTACTGAAGATTGGCTACAAAGATACGTCTTCACCGACATTCACGAGATCTTGTTTGGAGGAATCCACCAAGAGTTGGAGTGGGTGGATAGGTTAGCTGATACCTAGTTCAAGATCAGATCTAGACCTCCTATGGTTTGGACATTGGCATTGATCCAAAAGTTCAAAAGAGTTGATAACGCCATATCCAGACTAGTAGCTCATTGGTTTGATAGTACCATTGGAGGGTATATCATCGAGTTTGTTGTTGACAGGGTAGAATCATATAACCAAGCCGAGAGATACTTTTTCAAAGGACCCAGAGGAAATGTTTTTCACTTTCTGAAGCTGCGAATCAAGATGTTGTTGCTTGAAAAGAACGTCCTAAAGATACAATAGATCAGGTGGAATTGAAAAGGCTAATGTTCAAGAATTCAGACAGTGATATCGACACATAAGCTAGACATACGTGCAGTGGGAGGGTATTCTAAGGGGTTCACCTTGAGAAATGTTTTAAGAAAAACTACGGGGAAGATCGTTTCTACAGTGGAGAAGAGGCAGATCTGATAGACAAAGAACATTCAGAACCCACCAGAGAAAAAGAAGGGGAAGATGAAGAACTTTGCCAGAATGAGCTAGAAACCTCAGGAACTGTGAAGGATAATGAAGTAAGTAATATCAATCCTCCTATTGTTTCAGAAACAATAAGTAATTAGAACATTCCAAATCACCAGAGTCTGGAGAGCACTATTACTAGCAGTTCAACATCTACTCAGATAGGAAACCTAGGCAACTTCATGGCAGATGAGTTGAGGCTCCCTATATTTAGAGGATATGGATATGAAGATCCTGATTAACACTAGTTCTCGTGTGAGGCCATATGGAACATTAAAAATATTACCGATGAAGCTGTTAAAAGAAACCAATTTAGCACTACACTGAGAGACTGCACGTTGAGCTAGTACATGATGCTTGTCCAAGGACTTGTGCAGCCTAAGCCATTGAATGGGATCAAGAACACACTAATTGCAGAGTTTAAGAAACCTAAGTCAGAGTCACAATGTATTATAGAACTGAAGGAGATCAAGAATAAGGTAGCCAAACCTATTTGGGAGTTCGAACAGAGATTCAAGACCCTAACGGGAAGATTGAATTTTAAGATCCTAGATGAGAAGAAAAAGGAATGGTTCATCGCTGCCCTGTTACCACATATTAGAGTTCCCTTAATGCAGCAGAATATTTCTTCACAGGCAGAAGCATTGAAGATCACCATGAAGCTTGAATCAGCCCTTATGGGAGAATCCAGCTCAGGTATGAGTCAGATCTTGAGTCAGCTAACTAGTTTGTCTCCACAGGTTGAAGACATCAAGAAAGACAAGGGAAATGACAAAAGAGAAGACATTTTGTGTGTCAGATGCAGATCAGAAGGTCATGACAAGGAACATTTCCCTCTATTCAATGAATACTTGGCTTCTGGAGCTCCGAGCCCCTTGAAGAAATTCACCTTACCTTGGTGCAAAGTATGAAGAAATCGGCATCACCCTAGTGAGTGCTACTATATGCAGAAATTTGTTTAGACCCCTACAAACTTGTATTGCATATTTTGTAAATCAGTAGGGCATGATGATAGATATTGCAGAGATTATGATCTCATGCATGAAATATCAAGAGACATATACAAGATCCAAGGTGAAGTACATCAATAAGGAAACAATGCACAATATAACTCCCTAGGAAGAGGAAAATTAAATCCTCGCGGTGGATAAATAGGACGAGGATGAGGAGGATGAATGGGACACGACAGACGAAAATAAATCTATTATAACTGTGCGTAGCCAAGACATATAGCAAGGGACTGTCAGAACCCTTGTACCACTTGCAATTATTGCAACTCCTTCAAGCATGTCATTGAGGACTGCCCTGTGTTGTTAGATAAGCTTCAGGAAAGACGAGGACCTCAACAGAAATCGCAAGTGAAACTAATATGTGTTGAACCTCGTGAAGAAAACCCTAGAGTCGTTGTTATTACTTGAGGAGGCACTGCTACAGGAGAGGATATAATGATCCAAGGAAAGATTGTAGAAGACTCAGGTATCAGGAAAGATGCAGAGAAGACTCAAGATTTTGATGTGAAGAAAGAAAGACATATATTCGAGGAGACAAGACAGGAGTTCAAGGGAGACCAAGGGTCTTCATCAAAAACACAACCAAAAGTGAGAGAATATGGAATGCCTCAAGCATTTGGTCAGTTAGCTTCGCCAAAAGAAGGAAAATGGGTTAGTAAGCTCATCGAATTTTTATACACTTGTATTAAGTTTATTCATGATGAAAATGTTGTATAAGAGCTACATAACTTAATCAGGCAGTATGATCTAGGAAATATGGACCCCTTAATGAATAGGGAAGTACACCAAATTGGTAAGAAGAGAAGGACAAATAAAGAATTACACTTGAATGCTCAGATAGGAGAATATGATATAGACTATGTGGTCCTCAACTTAGGGTGGGAGGTCAATGTCATAATGAAGCAAACTTGGGCACTAATGGGAAAACTGAGGTTGATCTATTCCCCTATCAAACTTAGGATGGCTAATTAGCAAGCTGTCATCCCGTTTGAACGATTGGAGCATGTCCCCGTGGACATCGATGGGGTAAGAACATTTGCAAATTTTGAGGTAATTGAGATAGTCAATGACAGTTGCCCTTACCTTGCGTTGTTAAGAATCGATTGGGCCTTTAACAATTCCATTGTAGTTGATCTGAAGAAAAGGTGTATGAACTTTGAAAGAGATGGCCTTCGGGTCATTGCACCCTTATATCTAGATGAAGGTATGTGATACACATAGCCAATCAGAGAAGAAGACCATGCATACGAATTGGAAAACATCTACAAACTAACAGCTAGACAACAGGGTTATATCAACCCTACAGCCGATAAGAATCTGAGCTGGCGAAGTGACAATGCGTGTTCATCAGAATTAGAAGAAGCACTAGAGAACTGGCCAAACCAAATGTATGAAGTATCTACCAGAAGATGTGCTAGATGAACCAGAGAAGTTCGTTGGATCTGCACAATAGTGAGTAACTTACCCACATTTGATGGGTTGAACCCTTTAGAAACCTTCCTATCATATTTTGAAACAAATGTACCAACACAACAAAGGTTGTTGGCAATGGATGAGGCCCTGAAAGCTACACCAGCAAGATGGAGAGGGATGCATAAAAGAGATATCATAGACTGGACACGATGTTGAACTTTAATGACAGCGCAATTCTCAACACAAGCAATAAGTTGTGAAGTAAGGTACACTGGTAAAATTTTCCCAAAGGATCATGTGCGAAGTTGTGAAGAGGACTGGAGTGACATTCCTCAAGAAAAATGGGTGCACAGATTCATTAACATGTTGGACAAGACTCCTATCAACTGGTACCTTCAAGCGGAGCTATGCCTCGTCACTGCAGATTGGGAAGGTATGATTCATAATTTTGTCACCACATTTTCATTTGAAAGTGAATATCCTTTAGTAGAACAAGCATTACAGATTGTGAGACAAAAGGTATTCGAATAGGCATCTAGCCTCCCTATGGAACAAGAAGAGGACGAATGGACTGTGCCTCTCCAGAAACTGCAGACTTGCTACAACATCAATGTCGATGACGACGATGATCCAAGGAAGGTAAACATCATTGAAATAGAAGGCCAAATAGATGTGGAGGGACCAGGAGTTGAGCTACCATTTATTGGTCACCCAATCAAGATAAAAAAGCTCAATATTAGAACAGAGGAGACACCAAAGCTTGCCAATGTCGAAAATTATTGGGATGCTTCTACCATTGACAAGATTACAGAGTTGTTGCATGAATATCAAGACTTGTTTCTGACCAAGTTCACTTCTATGAAGGGTATAAAAGGACCTATGGGAGAGATGAGAATACCTTTGAAACTAGGTGCGAAGCTAGTCAAGCAAAGACCCTACAAATTGAATCCAAAATACAAGGAAAAAGTGAAGATTGAGCTTGACAGAATGTTGGAAGTAGGAATTATAGAACCTGTCGAAGAATTAGAGTGGATCAACCCTATGGTGGTACAAGACAAGAAGATAGGAGAAATAAATATATGTGTGGACCTCGGGAAGTTGAATGATGCTTGTTTGCATGACCCTTTTCCTACACCATTCACTGATGAAGTATTAGATAACGTGGGAGGCCAGGAGGTATATTCTTTTACAGATGGATTTTCAGGATACCATCAGATCCGGATTTCTGAGGACCTCCACAAGACCACATTTTCCACAGAATGGGGATCCTACCAATATACAGTGATGCCATTTGGACTGAAGAATACCCCAGCCATCTTTTCCAGGGTGGTGTTCGAAGCATTCAAATAATTTTTTCATAAATTTTTAGAAGCATATTTTGATGTCTGGACTGTGTTTAGTTTGTTGAAAAACCATATTGAATGTCTAAGGCTAATGTTGGATAAATGCAGGCAGTGTCAAATTTATATGAATCTGAAGAAGTGCATATTCTTCTCACCATTTGGAGTGTTATTAGGCCATATTGTATGCAAGCAGGGATTGTTGGTTGATCCATCTAAAATTGCAATTATAGTTGATTTGCCACCTCCTACTTCAGTTAAACAACTGTGCACTGTGCTAGGAAACACCGACTATTATAATAAATTCATCAAAGGATACACCCATATTACAACACCGATGGAGAAGCTGTTGAAGAAAGATTGCCATTTTGATTGGACAGAAGAATTCTAGACAAGCTTCGACACATTGAAATAGAAGATGGTCATTGCATCTATTCTAGTTTTTCCAGATTGGAGTAAGGAGTTCCATGTGCATGTCGTTTCGTCTTCCATTACATTAGGAGTTGTGTTAGCACAACCAGGAATAGGAGACATCGACCATCCATTAGATTTTTCTAGCAGGAAGCTATCCACAGTTGAAATTAATTACACCACTACAGAAAGGGAAGGATTCGCCATGGTGTATGTGCTGCAGAAATTTCGCCACTATTTGTTGGGAGGATAGTTCAAAATGTCTATAGATCACTCCATGCTGAAATACCTGGTCAAAAAGCCAGTGTTGGGGGGGAGAATATGCAGATGGATTCTTCTATTTCAAGAATATGATTTTGAAATCATAGTGAAGCCAGGAAGAATGAACAAGGGCCCTGAACACCTGTTGAGGTTGGAACATGGAGAAGAACCCACCAGTTTGGAGGATACATTGTCAGATGCACAATTGATCTCCATTAGAAAGATTAATGACCAATTCACAGACATCGTCTAGTTCTTTTCAACAGGAATGGAACCTAATGATTTTACAATTCCCCAGAAGAAACAGATGGTAGTGCGCGATGCAGAATTTTCACTTATAGCGGGACAACTATACAAGATGGGACCTGATGAGATACTGAGAAGATGTGTTATGGAGGTAGAACGACCATTGATCCTTACAGAATCTCATGAAGGCATCGTAGGAGGACATTACGTAGGGAAAGTAACTGTGCAGAAGGCTCTGCGAGCTGGCCTTTGGTGGCCTACCTTACATAGAGATGCTAAGGATTATGCTAGAGCCTATTATGTGTGCCAGAGAGTTGGGAAACCATCCAAATGAGATGAAATTCCATTAGCACCACAGATTACCCTACAACCATTTGAAAAGTGGTCCATTGAATTTGTGGGACCTATAAACCCACCAGGAAAGCGCATAGGAGCAAGGTATATCATTACTGCGACAGAATACTTAACCAGATGGGTCAAATCCAGAGAAGTAAAAGACTGTAGTGCAACTACAACTATGTGTTTTATATTTGATGACATCATAACCAGGTTTGGATGCCCCAATATCCTTATGAGTGATCAAGGCACACACTTCATCAATAAGACAGTTGAAGCCCCGACTGAAGAATTTGTAGTCCACCATCAGAAGAGTACACCTTACCATCCACAAGGAAATGGAACAGTTGAAGCATTCAACAAAATAATGGAGACAACATTGACGAAAATTTGCAATGTGAATAGGGATGACTGGGACTTAAGAGTGCTTGTAGTACTATGGGCCTATAGAACCACTTGCAGGAAATTAACAATGGAGACCCCTTTCAAATTGGTTTATGGCCTTCAAGCTGTTGTCCCGATGGAATACTTGGTACCAAGCTTAAGGATTGCTACGTTTATAGACATGGATGATACTGGCACTGTTTGTGAGAGGCTTGCATAGTTGGTTGAATTGGAAGAAGACAGATTCATTGTAGGATTCCCCCGGAAGGTTCAGAAGGAATGAGAGAAGGCATATCATGACAAACACATCAAGAAGAAGGCATTCAAGCAAGGTGATTTAGTATTGATGTATGACATTAAGTTTATAAAACACCCAGGGAAGTTCAGAACACATTGGCTTGGACTGTACGAGATTGCATATGTTACAGGAGGAGGAGCTATGAAGATGAAGACATTGAACATAGACAAGAAGGAAGGATTGGTGAATGGGAGTCAGTTGAAGTTGTACTATGACAACTAGCTGCCTGGCTACTCTCAGTAAAAATAACAGGAAAAGGGTCTAGGTACCAGGTGTAGTTGAAACTGGGTACTAGACACAAAAAAGATAGTCTATACAAGGAGGAAGAGGAGGCATAAAGCAGAAAGCAAAGGCTGCCCTGCATAGTCCAAAGTAGAAGAAAAACAGAGGAATCAAATTTGAAGTTCCTCGGGACGAGCCACAGGTGAGTGTTGGGGGCATGTTGGCCCTTGGTTATGGAAGGACGTGAAGAACAAGGAAGAAAAGGTAAAAAGCGAAATTCGAGGGAGACACAGTGACTGTCACTAGGTTGAAGTGAGAAAAAGAGTAGAGAAGATGGAGCGAAGTATGGAAAAGCAAGTTGTTGGATGAGAAGATCAAGGTTGACAGATCAACAAGGAAGAGGGATCAAGGACAACTTATCAAGTAGAGAAATCCATTGTTGGATGTCTTGGATCATCGTGCGAGAAAGAAGGAAAGACAGGATGGTGAAGCCCGAAAACAGTGAATCAAGTTGACCTAGGGTTTTAGACACCTAGGATTTTTGGTATTTAGGGTTTTGGCACCTAGGTTTCGGCCTAGGGCTATCGGGGAATGATTGTAATGTATAAATAGAGGTTTAAAGGGCCTAGGTTTGGTTAGTAATTTTGGGTGGGTATGATATTGTTGTTGATATAGCTCTATTTTTGTGGTGAGAGATTATTATATTGTGAGAGAGAAGTGATGAGAGAGAGACAACCTTATGGTATTGTAAGATCTTCAACTGTGTGCAAAGGTCAAGTCTTGCAACTGGGTGTGCAAGAAGGGGAGAGAAGGGGAGAGAAGAAAGGAGATATGCTAGCTGAGAGCATAGATAAGAACTGTATGCTTTACCTTAATAGATCATAAGCACAGTTTTGTGGGCATAGCCCTAGAGAGAGGATGAACCACGTATATCTGGTGTTATGTGTGTGATTGATGTCTTTGTCTCTGCCATTGTTATATTGTTATTTACATTGTTGTATTAGATAAGATCTATGAAATGTGCAGGGTATATCTAGCTTGATAAGTGATAGATGCATGTTGTGTTGCTGTTGTAATAGATCCACTTGATATTCCCCTATTTTTAGACATCTATGTCCTACAAACCCCTCATAGCTGCTTCGGGTGAGACTGCATCTGCTTCACAGGTGTTGCCAGAAGGGCTAGTGGATAGGTCTTGTTGGTGCGCTCTTGGAGCTGAACCCTGGGTTTGGCATTTTGCCAACACTAATCTTGATTCTAATTGTTCTCATGAGTTGATCACAAATATGGATCTACTCATTATATCGTTCCCATGCTTCTGTTGCATTCCCACGTTTTCCAACATATCATATTCGAGATTTACTTGCTCTCTGTATTTTTATGGTGTTAATCTTTGTCAAATTATTCTACATGCGTTAATCTATTTACACAAATGAAATCGGTATGAGGCACTTCCTTCAATCCACTTCCCTTTGTGACCATGGGCTCAAAACCATGGGATTTTCTATTTCACATGTTATTATGTTAGAAATTTATTCCTTTTCCCCTATTCTTATATGTGAGACTGTATTCAAGCGTTTGAGGGATTATTTACTTCTATACCCTTTAGCTTCTTTACCTTATTACTCGATTGGTGTTGGAACTAGGTTCTCTGGTACTTCATCCTTCCGGACTTCTAGCCTTTGCAATCATTCAATCCTCGTATTCTTCTGGAGTTTTTACTTTCTAGAGTGGTTACATATCATGCTGGCTAATCCAATGGATAACATTACTCCTGAAGTTCTCATATTGATGGTCTAGTCTAATCCTTGCACATTCACTTGAATTGTCTTTTAGATGATCGATGAATCTGACTTAATCTTCAATTGAGGTGGACAGTTTTCATATACTATGGAACTTTAGAGATTCATGACTCTAGGAATCCGATTTACTAGAACTATGAAGTAGTTCAATTCCTTTGGAGGTTTACCTACTGAATAATTCATAAAATGACAGTGACTGCTTGCTTTCGATTAAAACCTCATGTTTATTCTATTCTTCCACTATGTTTGATCAACGGACAAGAATGCTTTCGAATTAGATCAAAAATTAACGTTACTCTATGATTTTGGCCTTCAGTGATTAGCTGATAACAAAATCTTGGATATCCCCAAAGTTAGTCATCCTAGAGTGGCTTGCTAACGTCACTCAAGATGACGTGGAACCTAATTATATGTTCCACGTGTCACCCTGATTCATGACTTTCAGGGTCCTTATGTGCCACATCGACCTTGACATTTGTTACCACTTGATTAGGCCACCTGTCATCTTTGTCTCTTGCCACATGTCTCCCTCCTGGATCATGTCTTTGCACTTTTTGGGTTTGATGCTTCATGGCTCTAGGAGTTTTACACTTTTATATCAACCTTCGATCATCGCCTAAGTGCCGAATATGTTTTTCCACCATTTGATATTTCCTTGTCTTGATCTGATGGCCCCTGTTTACTTCGGGACTTTGTTCCTTTGGTCCCACTTATCTTATCCTTCCACTACTTCATCCAACGGTCAATAATGGTCCTGAAATGCATCAATAGTTAGTTTTACTTCCAGAATTCAGGATTTCAAGGCTTACCCTATCCTTCCACTTTATGTCTATCAATGGTCACTGGGATTTTCCAACTCTTCCTTTGATCCGACGGTCGATGGGAGTTTGTGACTTTGGGGCTTCGACCTTCGGGTATTCCTACATGATTCAGACTTATTTTCACCAGAGTGGTCAGCGTTGGAGTTTACCACCATTGTATTTTCCTATCCTCATACAACAGTCACCATGCATTGCCCAAATCGGATGGCCCTCATTCACTTCGGGACTTTGGGGCTCCAGCCTTCGGGTATTCTTGGTTTTTATGAAATTCTGATCACCAAAGTATGTTAGTGGAGGAGTTGACCACCTGATCGAATGACTCATATTGCTCCCAAGGAGATCTTAGATCATCCTTCTACATGAGTTTGTTTAGTCTGAGACTCCGGGATATTGTGGCTTACCCCGTCCTTCCACTAAACTCGATTGGATGGTCAAGAATTCATCTGAAGTCCCTCCTTGATCTAACAAATGGCAGGAATTCATGACTTTGTGACTTCGTAAGTTCGTGCTTCTGCCTTATCTCCAATGTTCTCTGAAGTGGCTAAGTTCTGATGTCCCAAAAATTATGCTATCCTTCCACTTGGATTTGATCAAGGGTTCTAATCGATATGATGGTTGTGATTAATCCCGAAATTTGAATGGATGATTATATTTCCATGATCCTTCACAAGGGATCCTTCTGTGTAGGATTTATCTTATGCATGATCTGACGGTCCAAGATTTTCCCGAGAACTATATCAACAAACAAGATTCTTCCTTGATTCTTTTGGAGTTTTATTGTGGGTTTTCAAATTCAATAGCACTTCTGCAATGCACTCTCCCTTCTAAAATTTCCTTCATCCTTTCCAAAGATGTTAACATTGCATGCTCTGATTCTATGTGTGCATTCTTTGTAGAATCTCCCCTCTATATCTCTTGAGATTTAGGAACATATGATCATTGTTGATCCTATCGTGATCAACAATGATCACAAATTTCTTCTGCCCCAAGGTGATCTTTCTTTTCCTCTGATTGTTGTACATATTTTACTCATGTTGCCATCAATGAAAACACATAATCAATAATGCCAACAATCTCCCCCTTTGGCATTGAGGGAAACATATCTATAAAACAAATATTTTTTCTCCCCTTATCATTGATCTCATTTTCAGGTTGAACTTTTACTTATACCAAATACTAATACCAAATTTGTTTTACTATTTTTATCCCCCTTTGACATCAATGGAAAAGAGTTAAATTTTTATTGTTTTTCTCCCCCCGTGAACGTGCCAGTTGTTATCTCAATCTCTTGGGATTTTGTGTTTAAATAGGTAGTCTTATTGATACCAATTTTTGTAGCGATCAAATCTTTTAAACTTAATCCAATGACTTCCTCATTTGATGACCAAATTAAATACTCCCCCTAAGTTTTTACTATTTCATAGGGTTTTACTATCTTCTCCTTTGTCCTAAAGGACAATGGTGTGAATATTCTAATCTTCTTGCTCTATTTCTTTATTCTTTTTGATATTATGATTTTTCACAAGAATACCATTGATCTATACCAATTAATTTAATTTCTATTCTTTTGGAAATTCCTCATTGGGTTTAGATCATAGCATAATTTTGTAGTATGTTGTAGTACTTACACCAAATCATGTTGTAAAATCCTTCCTCCTTCCTTTTATTCATATTTTCTGTTGAGGGGAAATTTAGTAGTTCATGAAAATAACATTGGAAAACTTCCAAGATTTACACTCTTCAATTCTTCTGGTTGATATGCTATTGAAGATTCATTACTATTCCGTTTAAGTTAAAATTCATTTTTAGGTGCTAGATCATCTCTCTTGCTTTCTATTTCACATTTTCTTCTCCATACCTTTTCATGAGAATTTTTGTTTGTAGGATCTTTCTTTTCTAGATTTTTTCTTTGAGACTTGACATTTCTTCTTTTCTTCCAACCTTCATTAGATTTTCTTCCTGACTTGTATGAATTATTTCTCATGGATTGACTTCTTGATTTTTTACATTTTTGGGATTTGTGACCAAACCTATCACATTTTTAACATCTCATTGTATGAAAAAACTTTGTTGTGTGGCTAATATAATTGCATCTCCAACATCTCATTGAGTTATTGGACCTTCCTGAATTTTTCTTTTCAGGACTCTTGCATTCCAATGCTTTATGACAAAAGTTATTACAACAAAATAAATATACATTGAAGGTATTTCCATACTTGGGTCTATTGTGACATGAGAAGTTTGTCTTTTGATATGTTTCTTTTTTTTTACTTTTATAGCTTCCTTCCTTGACAAAGTTCATGGTTTGTTTTAGGTTTGTGACTTTACCTTTTTCTTTTGAGGATTATGATCCTTTATCATGTTTTTGAATGGTGCTCCATTTTCCACCTTCTTCTTTCTGATTGTATCCAAGACCGATTTTTTCATCAGTTGACTATTCCAAATCCTATCAAGGATAGTTGGGTTGTTCTGGAATTTGACATTTGATTTTGTCTTTTCATTCTTCCTTTTGAGGTTGATAACTTCCATTTCCAGCATGTGACATGTTTCTTCCTTTTTAGTCAACTGAATCTTCAATGCTTTTTTTTTTTCCTTAGCTCCTTCAAGTTGAGTCTTCAGATTGATAACTATCTTTTTCTGTATCATCCAAGACTTTTGTGCAGTTATTAGATTTGTCATATGTATTTAACTCTTCTATATATTTTGTTAGATCAACAACTTCATTCTTAAATCTTTTAATTTCTTCCTTGTTTTCTATCTGAATCTTTTTGAGGTTGATGGCTTCCAATTCCAACCTGTGGCATGACTCTTCCTTTTTAGTTAATTAGATCTTATGTGCTTCTTCATTTTTCTTAGATTCTTAAATTTGAGTCATTCGAGTTTCATTAGTACTTTCATTTTATCTTTTTGACATTAATAATTTCCAACTCCAACATGTGACATGATTCTTATCTTTTAGTTAATTGGATCTTATGGGCGTCTTCATTTTTCTTAGTTTCTTCAAGTTGAGCTTCTAGACAGATGACCATTTATTTTGTCTCTTCTAGTACTTCTTTTCTTTTATTGTCATGTGTCTTCAATTATTCCATTTCTTCTATTAGATTACTAACTTCGGTCTTCAATAGTTTGATTTCTTCTTCTTTGTCTTCTAGCTGAATCTTTTGTTCATTCTATTCATGGTGAGATTGATCTAACTGTTGTAGTAGCAACATATCTGTCTTTTGAATTTTCTCCAACTCTTCCAAAGTGCACATAACTGTGTATTCAAGCTGGTCAAGAACATCCTTAGTAACTTCAATATATAGACCATTTCTTAGTTCCATACTAATCACTTCAAATGTATCTACAACATCATTCTTAGAATCTAATAGTTATTCTTTAGTGAATATTGAGGTATTCATCAATTCCTTGATGTAGTAGTCTTGTTTGTTGATGACTGGGGTTTGCATCAATTCTTTGATGGAATTGTCCTCTTTTGTGTTTTTTTATTTATTCTGATCATAATTTTCTTTATCTGTATTTTGTTCTTCAATCTGATTTGATTTCTCCATTTTTGAGTTTTCTTCTTTAATCTGATTGGATTTCTCTGTTTCTTTTCTTTGCTCTATAAACTGATCGAAATTCTCCATTTTTTTTTTGTTCTTTATTTTGATAAGAATTCTCTAGCTGGAGCCATAGTACTTAATCAGAGGTTCAATGTGCCATTTTTTCTTTGACTTGGTCTGATAGTCCATTCTGGATTTCCTTTAATGCTGTTGAATTATTTTTCTTTGCTTATTTTTCAATTTTGGATTTGTTCTTTGAGGTAGTTGAGTACCAAGGTATAGATACTAATGAATCCCAAACACCAGATCCTCTTGACTTTAGATATTGTTTCATTCCTTCCCTCCATGAAGAGTAGTTTGTTCCATCAAATAAGGGAGCTTCATTTATGGATAGAGCCATTTATCCACCCATTTCTTTAGAATCTACCTTCCAGTATTTAAATTGTGTTGAAGGCACCCACTCTGATACCAATTGTTGAAATATACACTTGACACTGAGAGAGGGGGGTGAATCAATGTCTGAAACTTTGACTACTTTTCACACTCTCATAGATTAGATGATTTAACTAAATAACATATATGCATATCAATTAATAATTCATAAACATGTATAACAAAAACTGTATGAAGTAGATAAAATATCTTTCTTTTATTTATTTAACTTGAATGAATAAAAATAAAATAAATATTTTAATATCTTTAACTTCAAATGAATATAAGAGATCCAACTCTCTGATACAAGACCCAACTTGTGGTTCTCATATCCAACTAACAAATGAGGAATCCAACCCTCATAACAACATCCAACTTGTTGATCTCAGATCCAACTGAGATGTGAGGAATCCAACCCTCATGACAAGAATCAATTTGTAAATAGGCACCAACTTGATAGAATGAACTTCCATTCAATCTATTATATATACATATATTTAATCCACCAAGACACTCTTACATTCACCACCACTTCTGGTTTATATAGTATTTCAATAGGTGTAGGATTGAACCATTGTGTCTTTTTGACATGAACCATTACATCTCTTCATAGATAATCTTATGCTTTTATTCATTAATTTATCGTGTAAGTTTCTCAATGAAATTAGAAGACTAATCTTGATTTGAATTGTCCTCATGAGTTGATCACATATATGGATGTACTCATTATATCGTTCCCATGCTTTTGTTGCGTTCCCAATTTTTCCAACATATCATATTCGAGCTTTACCTACTCTTTGTATGGTTATAGTGTTAATATTTGTCAAATTACTCTACATCCCTTAAGTTGTTTACATAAATGAAATATGTATGAGGCACTTCCTTCAATCCACTTCCCTTTGTGACCACGGGCTCAAAACCACACGATTATTTATTTCACACATTATTCTATTAGTGTTTTCTTCCTTTGCCCCTATTCTTCTATGTGGGACCTTATTCAAGCGTTCAAGGGATTGTTTACTTCTATCCCCTTTAGCTTCTTTACCTTATCACATTACCGGTGATGGAACCATGTTCGTTGGTACTTCTTCCTTCAGGACTTCTTTCTTTTGCATTCATTCAATCCTTGTATTCTTCCGGAGTGGTTCCCTTCCGGAGTGCTTACATCTCATGATGGCTAATCCAATGACTAGCATTACTCCTAAATTTATCATATTGACGGTCTCAACTAATCCTTGTGCATTCATTTGAACTTTGTCTTTTAGATGATCAACGAATCTGACTTAATCTTCAATTGAGGTGGACGGTTGTCATCTACTTCAAAACTTCAGAGATTCATGACTTCAGGACTCAGGGTTACTATAACTCTAATGTAGTGAAATTCCTCCGGAGGTTTACCTATCGAATAAGTCATAAAATGACGGTGACCGCTCGTTGTTAGTTAACACCTCATGCTTAAGTTATTCATCCACTATGTTTGATCAATGGTGGAGAATGCTCCCGAATTAGATCAATGATTAATGTTACTTCGTGATTCTGACCTTCAACGATTAGCTGATAACATAAGCTTAAATATCCCTGAAGTTAGTCATCCTGGAGTGGCTTGCTAACGTCACTCAAGATGACGTGGACCCTAATTCTATGTGCCATGTGTCACCCTGATTCATGACTTTAAAGGTCCTTATGTACCACATAGACCTTGACATTTTTTACCACCTGATTGGGTCACGTGTCATCTTTGTCTCCTGCCACATGTCTCCCTCCTAGATCATGGATTTTCACTTCATGGCTTCGGTACTTCGTGGCTCTAGGAGTTTTTCAATTTTATATCAACCTTCGATCATCACCGAAGTGCCGAATATATTTTTCCACCGTTTGATCTTTCCTTGTCTTGATCTGACAACCTCTGTTTACTCCGGGACTTCGTTCCTTTGGCCCCACTTATCCTATCCTTCCACTACTTCATCCAATGGTTGAGGATTCTCCCAAAATGGATCAATAGTTAGTGTTACTTTTAGACTTCATTATTTCAAGGATTACCCTATCCTTCCACTTTATGTCGATCAATGTTCGGTGAGATTTCCCAACTCTTTCTTTGATCTAACAATCGATGGGAGTTCGTGACTTTATGGCTTCAGCCTTCAATTATCCCTACATGTTTTAGACTTATTTTCACCGTAGTGGTCAGAACCATAGTTGACCACCATTGGATTCACCTATCCTCATCCAACGGTCACCATGCATTGCCTAGATTTGATGGCCCTCATTCACATCGCAACTTTGGGGCTCTAGCCTTCATGTATTTTTTGTTTTTTTGAACTTCCGATCTCTGAAGTAGGTCAATGGTGGAGTTGACAACCTGATCCAACGACTCGTATTTATCTAGAGGGGATCTTAGATCAACGGTTTGCATGAGTTTGTTTAATTCGAGACTCCAAGATATTGTGGCTTACCCTGTCCTTCCACTAAAATTGATCGGATGGTTGAGAATTCATTCGAAGTCCCTCCTTGATCTAATGACTGGTGGGATATCGTGACTTCACGAGTTCGTTCCTCTTCCTTATCTCCAATTTTCGCCGAAGTGGAGAAGTTTCGATGTCCCAAAACTTATGTTATCCTTCAACTTGGATTTGATCAATGGTTCTAATTGATCTGATGGTTGCAGTTACTCCCAAAAATTGAATGGACGATTATATTTCCACTATCGTTCACAAGGGATTCTTTTGTGTAGGCTCTGGCTTCTATGTGATCTGACGGTCCAAGATTTTCTTGAGAACTCTATTAATGTAAAATATTCTTCCTTGATTCTTTTGGAGTTTTACTGTGGGGATTTCAATCCCGATAACACTTCTGGAATGTGTTCTCCCTTCTGATATTTCCTTCATCCTTTCCAAAAACCTTAACATTGCATGCTCTGATTCAGTGTGTGCATTCTTTGTAGAATCTCCCCACTATCTCTCCTGATATTTAGGAACATAGGATCATTGTTGATCCTATCGTGATCAACAATGATCACAAATTGCTTCTGCCCCAAGGTGATCTTTCTTTTCCTATGATTATTGTACGTGTTTGACTCATGTTGCCATCAATGACAACACATAATAAATAATGGCAATCGGGTGAACAAGGGTTAGATACACACACAAGCAAGTTATTTCAAATCTACTAGTTAGTCATTTGTTGTTTTGTCAAATATATTTAGAAAATATTTTATGATATATTGTTGATTTAGAGAATCATAAGTCCAAACTTTCATCCCAGATATTAGAAAAAGAACCCTTGGTTTCTTCTTAAGTTACCCAAGACGATGAATCTTTTTAATTATTTCCTTTTGAAAGTAATGATCAACCTTATGCATCAACGTCTTTTTAAATTTTTCTTGATCAAATTCCTATTCCTCCAAATCCCAATCAATATTGAAAACCAACTGAGAATTATATCAATTTTCCCCTTCCTTCAGTCTCCAATATACCCTGTGATATGCTTGTAAAGATTCACCCATGTGATTTAAATTGATATAAACCTCTTAAGCTTCCATCTATCCTTCATGATATACCTTCCAAAATTTTCAAGTATCTTCCCACATTCAATGGAGAAGATGATGTTACAGCAGAAAAACACATGGAATCAGGGATGCTTTTAAGGATGGAAATCTATTTTAAAATGTAGAAACCTTAGCGAATCTTATTTATCCCTCATATGCCAACTATAAATAATTGGCGATATTTTTGTAAAGATATTCAAATTTCTAAGGATTTTATATAGTTTTTATAAAATTTTGGTGATTTTTAAGGTAAAATAATTTTATCCTATAGAATTTGGGCAAATCATTTTTAAAATAGCCAATCTCGTTTTTGGAAAAAACATGGAAAGTTAGCCCATGAGAGAAATTTAGCCCCTAAAATCATCCATGCATGGAATCCTTTGAACATCTCACATATTGCTTAGAAATTCAACATGAATATNGCAAATCATTTTTAAAATAGCCAATCTCGTTTTTGGAAAAAACATGGAAAGTTAGCCCATGAGAGAAATTTAGCCCCTAAAATCATCCATGCATGGAATCCTTTGAACATCTCACATATTGCTTAGAAATTCAACATGAATATATCTTTATGAGAATGTTCACTCATTATTTAGTAGGTGAGGGCAAGAGATGGTTTAAAGACTTACCAACTAAATCATTTTTTCTTGGGATGACTTTCATGATGTTTTCTTTCATAAATGGTCTGAAAGAAAATCTCATCATCAATACTTATCTGAGTTTTATGCTATGAAAAGAATGAATGATGAAACTATTATGAAATTCAACAGAAGATTTCAGAGGTTATATTATTTTTTTCCTGTTGAGATTCATCCTTCTGAAGAAATTTCCAAGGTATACTATGCATTAGAACATCATCTCGATTTGGCTTTTTATCTCAAAGAAAGAAAGTCCCCAACATTGGAACAAATGTTTATTGATGCCGAGGAAATTGAAAAAAAGTTATGGGATTGTGGGAAACTTCCCAGTTAAATGAAAAATGAAGATATGGATACAAAAGAACATAGGGAAGAAGAGGAAAATGACAAATCAGATATATATTCTTCTTTGCTTCATATTTTTGACCAACAAGAAATTTCTTTTATTCCAAATCAACAACATTATAATTATTGGGAAGATGATTTTTGTATCAATTTTGTAGGTGGTTTCCAACGATTTACTGATGAAGAAATTGAATTATAACTAAATGAACAAAGGGAAGGTAATTGTTGATACTTAGAACACATCACCAAAATACTTCATCCTCCCTTGAAATCTAACCTTATTTACTTCTGATTTCCTCTTAAATTCGACTTATATATAAAATGAATGTATAATGATATGTATTTATACCATTTATGTCACTTTCTTTTAACATTAGGGCTGACCTAACACTTTCTTATTTTGTAATTCTTTTCTTTAATTATATTCAGGGACGACCTGTACTTCCTTCTTCAATTCACTTTGTCATCTTCAAAAATTCATTTCTCCTCAACCATGAGGATCCACATGACGTGCCACATACCACCGGAAACAAAATGATGTATACTATACATTCATGAGTGTTGTATCTGCATGTGAATTTTCCTTCATGTAAAAATACCTTCATCAATCTTGCAGTCCAAGACCAATGACTAGGGTTGACATCAATGGAAACAACCAATATTCCAACAATCTCCCCCTTTTTCATTGATGGAAACACTCATGTTCCCACTGTCATCATGATCCCAATTTCTCTTCCCCTTTGACATCAATGGAAAAGGGTGGGGTTTCTCCCCCCAACTTTAATGGAAAAAGGTAACTCTCTTCTTCGAGGTTGCTCCCCCTAAACATATAACACTTAATAACAATTCATTTTTATGGTCTCTTTCTTTCTTGGATCTTTGTCATGGTTTTAGGATGTATATGTTACTTGGTCTTCTTGTCGAAATTGCAACCAATCTTCCTGAACCTTCTTCTTTGATTTTTCATCTTTGTGAGTCAAACGTGAGAGTATATCCTTGATCACACATTTTACTAACACTGAGTAGATTATGCTTCAAGTATTCAACCAATAGGACATTATTTTCTTTTACATTTTTGCTTCCAAGCTCTACTACACCTTCTCCAAGTATTTTGGCAGATGAGTCATCTTCAAATGCAACATTTCCACACTTTCTCTTCAAGATGGTGAATTTGTCTTGATCCCTGGTCATGTCTGAAGAACATCCATTGTCTATGTACCATTCATATTCTTCTTTACATTCTTCAGCGACCAATGTTATCCGACAATCTTCATTGTTTGGAATCTCTTTCCTTCTCCATACTTTGGTTGGCATATGAACATCTTCATTCATATATCTGCAATATTGTGCTTTGTGACCAAGATAATTACATTTGTAGTAGACAATATTTTTTTCCATCAATGGGGAAAATGAATTATAACTTTTGTTGACAAATCCATGATTATTTCCATATCTTCTATTTACACCATTCCTGTTTCTTGCATAGTTGTTCCTTTCATTGATTCCGCAATTAATTTCCTTATGTTCAAAATTTTTTCAAGTATAACAATGACCAAGAAACAAATTTTGATACCTAGGAGTAAGTGACCTTCTTTGTGATGTAGTCCATCTAGGTTCATGATCTACTCTTCTGTAGTTTCCTTCATATTGATTGAAGCTTCTTTGATTCCTAAAGTTAGGAGGTCTTCTTGGATATTCATCTCTTTTGTAATCATTTTGTGTTTCTGGTATCCTAGCCCACTTCTCATCAACTGTATGTGTAGCTCTTTCTTCAACCTTCTTGTTGGTATTTTCATATTCTTTGTATGAATTTTCACCCATGCATCCAAGATGTGTTAAGTCTTTTGGAACTTGAGAGTTTCTTAAGCTCTTCCTCAATGAGACAACTTCTTGTTCAAGTTTCTCATGATCTTCTTCTTTCTTCATCATTTGAACATTCTTTACTTCTCCTATTCTTCTTGCTTCTTCGAGTAGAGTTTTCAAGGAAATGGTTTCTTATCTTTGTTTCTCAAAGTCTTCTAATTGTTTCTTCAAGCTTACAACTGTCTTTTCACAACTACCCAATTCACTTCTTAGTTTTGTATGCATGTCTTTGAGCTTGCTATTTTCAATCTCAACATGCTTCAATTTTTTAAGATTCTCATCTTCTTGTTGAATCATTTACGCTTCATGATTTTCTTCTTCTTCATTGGAATTTTATTCTTCAGTGTCATGTCTTTCAATTATTGGATGAGGACATTCAAATTCAACATGTTCTACTTCTTCACAATTAAAGAAAAAGAATTGACCTCTATTTTATTATTTGAAATCTAAGATGTTGTAATTTGCTTCAAATTATTCTTCTTCCATTGCTTCTTCCCTTGCATAAAGGTCTTGTAGCTTGTCCAAAAGATCTTTTGCCGATGCACATGATCCCACCTTGGATTTCACTGAATCTTTCAATCCATCCAATATGTTATCTATTGCCAATTTGTTGTTCATTTTTGCTTCCTTCTGAGTTGTAGTCTTTGGTTTCTTCAAAGCATTGTATCTTGAAGCAATTGAGAACCAAACATCTTCCCCACGCACTTTCAAGTAAGTTTCCACTCTATTACTCCAATATTCCAAATTGCTTCCATCAAATGGTGGAATCACATTTGGAATGTTGTCTTCCATTTCTGCTTAGGATCTTCTTTCAAGTGGTTAAACTGTATTGAAGGTAACCCCCTATGATACCAATTGTTGATACTTAGAACACATCACTAAAAGACTTCATCCTCCCTTGAAATCCAGCCTTCTTTACTTCTGATTTCCTATGAAATTCGATTTGTATATAAAATGAATGTATAATGATATTTTTTATACCATTTATGTCACTTTCTTTTAACATTAGGGCCCACCTGGCACTTTCTTATTTTTCAATTATTTTCTTTAATTATCTTCAGGGCCGACCTGTACTTCCTTCTTCAATCCACTTTGTCATCTTCAAAAATTCATTTCTCCTCAACCATGAGGGTCCACATGATTTGCCACATACCACTGGAAACAAAATGATGTATAGTATCGATCCATGGGTGTTGTATCTTCATGTGCATTGTCCTTCATGTCCAAATACCTTCATCAATATTGTGGTCCAAGACCAATGACTAGGTTTGACATCAATGAAAACAACCAATAGTAACAATAAAAATGATTTTTCATATTCTAAGGATCCTTCTTTTATACATTTTCTTCAAAATCAATATTGTATTCAGAATGACAATTCAGATTGCTATGAAGAATGTGATCAAGTGATGAAAAAAATGTTTATTGCAGCAGTGAAGATTATTCTTGTGATAATGAAGAAGAAAAATCTCTTGAAATAATCTTTAAAAAATGTAATATTTATGAGAAAATTCATGAAAATTATCATATAGAGGCATTTTTTTATCCCTCACCTATTTATCAAAATCAAAGCTATGTTTCTTTTCTTTCTCTTGAAACTAATGAAAAAGCGTCTTCTGAAGTTTCGAAAAGCATGTTGTTGACTTCTGATTTATATGATAATCTTGTTGATTTGAATTCTAATAAAGTAATTTTTGAATAATGTCAACAAATTCAAAAAGATTTTGTTGCTCTTGATTTTTATGAATTTTATGATATACTAAAGAAACTATGCCTTTAGGATCAAGATTTTTTTTTTCATGAGTTTAAAGATCCAATAGCACTTTGGATGGAGTCTGTATTGTACAATAAGTTGAATGTCATAGGTTTTAGTGCTTTATCAGTTTGTGACCTAGAGAAACCTCACCTCAGTAAAACATCAAGAAAAAATTCACAAACTGAGTTCATTCATTTGTACAAGGAAGACAAATTTGTGGAATGTTCATTTTTTATGGCTGGCCAAGAGGAGGTAATTCTTCGTATTTTTCAAGATCCGTTTGCAATTCACTTGAAATCATGAGTTTGCGTGGATTTTTCAGCACCTTTTCTCTATAATTATGAAAATCAATTGTATGGTAAGTCTCCCATTACTCTTCTGTTGCAATTATTATTCATGTTTTTCTCAAACATTTGCAGAGAAAGAGTTTGTAGTAAAAAAATGATTTCATGGTTACATTGGAAGTATGTGTTGGGTATGTGTTATATTCTTTGCATGTGTGTGTGTGTGTGGGTGCGCTACAACAACTGCGTCTGGCAGTCCGTACCAACTAGAACTAGAATTTTTTTTTGGGCGGTTATTTGCTATTTTTAGCGGATTTTGCTATTTTTAGCTGATTTGTAAATTAATCCCGGATTAAGGGATTAGGGTTTTGGTATCTACGGAATACCTAAAAACATTGTATATAT